>DWGR01005328.1:0-10452 GCA_018247715.1 Heliconius burneyi
GGAACAGGACATGAAATATATCTTACAATGGACCAGTCCCAGAGGTGTCCCGTTTGTATACATGGGTCTAGGACAAAGTGGATATTTTAAAAGAAATTGTATATATACAAATTGTTATGTCACTGCAAATAGATCATATCTCGGTGATGTGACCAAATTTGATGTAATTGCTTTTGCTGGACCAGAGGTAGTATTCATGAGTCAAGCATCCTTACCAGCGAAGAGATCTCCACATCAAAAATATGCCTTTGCAACAATAGAGTCAGCAGATAATTATCCCATCTGCTCTGATAGACTAGATAACTTTTTCAACTGGACCTGGACATATAAAACGGATTCCACTGCAAGATGGGGATACATGGCTATAAGAGATTCACAAAATAATCTTATAGGACCAAATACAGATATGCACTGGATGAAATTAGCAGAAATGGATCCAGTCAGTGAAGAATTTAAAGAAAAACTAAGATCCAAGACGAAAGCGGCGGCATGGTTTGTCTCCAATTGTAGAACCCGAAGTGGACGAGAGCACTTTGTAAAAGATTTGCAAGAGAAGCTGAAGAAATATAATTTGAGCGTTGATATATATGGAGCGTGCGGGAACATGAAGTGTTCGCGAGACAACGAGGAAAAGTGTAATGAACTACTTCAGGCTGATTATTATTTTTATTTATCGTTTGAAAATTCATTTTCACCAGATTATGTGACTGAGAAAATAATATATCCATTAACACACAACACAGTACCGATTGTTTTCGGAGCTGCTAATTATACAAGGTAATCAATATTTTTAAGTGTAACATTGAATAAATTCAAATTGAAAATAACATTAATATGAATTATAATAATATAAAGCCAGTCGTGACTGTAAACGCGAATGGGAGTGGTTCGATTACCACTTGAGGAAATGAAATATTGATTTAAATTTAGATTTCCATTTCTTCGCTCTGATGTCGAGGCAAAGCGCGGCATTGAGTTCCGCTATTCAACACGCAATGCCTCCGGAATTAGGCGGAAAATTTAGAACGGAATGTTTTAACATTAGGTTCCCTCTGCCTTATCCAATGTGTGTGGGATACAGTTTGAAGCTAATTTAATTTGATTTCATTTTCCTAATATTATAAGAACCTATTTTTAGTTTTGCTTATCTATTGGATTATATATTTTTTACTATTTTCGTGAATGAATCACACGACAACAATTCGTTATCTACTATATTAATTTTAATATAGTATATATATTACACATACATAATGCAATTTAGATGAGTGCTGCTATATACCTTAAAATATCTGTTTTCCAGGTTTATGCCTGATGGTATATATTTGAACGCAAGAGAACTGGGGGCAGAAAGGTTAGCTGCTAAAATGAATGAATTAATTTTAAATCCTGACCTATATGTTGAGTATTTTAGATGGAAAAATCATTATTCTTATCATCTAAGACATGAAAGCGTTGAAACTGATGACTATTGCAGATTTTGTTCAATGCTAAATGAAGAAAACCTTGTAAAAGAAATTTCAACGTATCCGAATTTCAGGAAGTGGTGGAATCCGCCTAATCGATGTTAAATATTCGATTTTATTGCGAATTTGATGCGTGGATGAATTTGAAGTGTAAAATTATTAACTAGTGTCTAAATGTATGAATTTTGAGTATATAACGTATATTCTATATATTTTTTAAATTATTATGTTTACAATGTATTTAATTTTAAATTATATAAGATTGTTTATATATTTCAAAATAAGCTTTAACATAATATTTATATAAGAAGTAGAACCTAGAGACGTAGGCCAACGCCACGACTGACCTCTAGGTTCTACGTTCTACCAACGTGTGATTGTAAAACCGATTGATTATGGGATCAAATCCTACTCGGGGAGATGAAATATTCATTTAAATTTATATTATAATTTTTACGCTCTGTCTTAACAATCTTAACGTCCAGTCTTAACATTAAGTTCTCTCTGCCTGCCTGATACAGCGCGAGTTCTAGCAGATGAATAGGGTGTCGAGTTTTTTTACTTAAGGAAGAACAAAGTGACTTGTCAGTAGGCTGTTATTGCCTATACTACTAGATTCATTTGGTTACAGTGAACGAGACTTTGGATAGACGAACATCACTACTGTTATCATATTTTTATATGTATTAATTGGTATGGCCATTAATTTGTATGTTTTTTTATCTTGGATTAAGGTCACGGGTATAATCTTATCACTAAAATATATAGCTTACTGAAATGTAGTGAAACACACATATTAGAATCATGGAAATAATTTGTTGCCAAGTTATTTGAGTTTATTTAATTGCTGCTGCTTATTTTGTGGAGAGCAAAAAACGGAGTGAATCTGTATTTGTTTTTATTTTTTTGTAAATACAGATTTGTATTTAGTAAAACTTTTGTATCAATTAAAATACGTAGCATTTAGATTTTTGTACGTTTTTTATTTTTTTTTTTACATTTTATTTAAAAAATTGTACACACTTAAAATTTATTTAGTAGGATATCGTGTCTTTAATAAATTTATTAAATATATAATATAGATATCTATACTGAAATTTGTTACTATCATCCATAACGTAAATTAGCTATTTAGTTCATTTTTTGAATAGATTATGGAATATTATTAAAAATGTAAAATATTAAAAGTGAGTATCTAAGCTAACATTTTCCTCGTACCTAAATAAAAAAACTTTCAACTACAAAATTCTAAACTTTACATATTAAATTTGTTACCTGTAAATTGATCAGAACACATTCTTCATACCATTTCGTTTTATTTGTTTACCTTTTTCACATAGTTGTTACAAACATGCAGTCGCTTCGTAAACGTGGACCGCTCCTATAGCGTTTACAAAAAAAAAATTTAAAAACATGAAAAATAACATCGTTACTAAAGTTTTTCTATATTTTCTTTTTAGTTCAACAGTTTTTTTTATATACAAATTATTTATTGACATAAAATATATAAGTTATGAAGAGGATAAGGTGTTATTGCGGAACAGATATCTTGAAGGTACTAATGAAGATAATGACTCTAATATAAGTTTGAAATATATTTTACAATGGACATCATCGGAAAATGTACCTTTTGTCTACATGGGGGTTGGGCAACAGGGTTTTATATCAAGAAATTGCACCTTCACTAATTGTTACGTGACAGATAACCGTTCGTATCTAGGTGATTATACCAAATTTGATGCTGTCGTCTTCGCTGCACCGGAGGCGCGATTTCTTCACAAACATGGACACCGATATCAACTACCAATCAGGCGGTCGATTCACCAAAAATTTGTATTGTCTAGCATTGAATCAGCTGATAACTACCCCATTTGCACTAACCGTTTTGACGGATATTATAATTGGACTTGGAGTTACAAGCTTGACTCTGATGTGAGTTGGGGCTACATGGCAATCCGTGATTTGGATAAAAATATAATTGGACCCAAAAAAGACATGAATTGGATGAAATTGGAAGATATGGCACCAATTAACGATCATACAAAGAAAATATTGAGGAATAAAAGGAAAGCGGCGGCTTGGTTTGTGTCAAATTGCTATACAAGAAGTAAAAGAGAGTATTTCGCCCAACAGCTAAAAGTACGACTGTCAAAGTATAATTTGAGTGTTGATATTTATGGAGAATGCAGTTCCAAGACTTGTCCCAGAGATAGTGATAAGTGCAATAAATTAATTAAAGATGATTATTATTTTTATCTGGCATTAGAGAATTCCTTCGCGGAAGATTATGTTACGGAGAAAATATTACATGGCTTGAATAACTATGCAATACCAATTGTGTACGGTGGAGCGAATTATACGAGGTATTTTATTGAGATTTTTTATGACATTTTTTATTTTATGGAGACTTCAGTAATATACATATAACGTTACATTTGTATTTTTCGATCAGTGATAACTAAAATATTTTTTATTGACAGTTATATGCATTAAAAGCATCATTTATTTTTGAAACGTTTTACTTTTGAGGGGCACAGTGTGCGATTGTAAATGCAATTTGTTGTGGGTACGATCGCAACTAGAGGAAATTAAATATATAAATATTTAATATTAATTTATTTAATATTAAATATTTCATTTAATTTAATATTAAATGTATATTTTCGTTGTTTCGTTCTGGTGTCGAGTCAAAGCGTGGTGTTGAGTTTCGCCATTCAACCCGCAGTGCCTCTAGAATTCCGCGAGTACGGAGTGTCTTAATATTAAGCTCTCTCTACTTATCTACAACATAAGGGACTTACAGCGTGAAGCTGAGAAAAAAGAAAAACTTTAAAATGTAAAGATCATTCTATATCTGATCACATTTTTCTGTATTCTTTGAAATTGTCTTTCCAATAAACTTTATGAGTATGGAATGCAGTTTAGATTTGGAATAAGCGCAAACATTTAAAGGTCCATAAAATATATATATATTGATTTTTGTACGTATTGTTAGAGACATTATGGGTTCAAATCCTGTCACAGACAGACTACTCGTATATGAGAACAATATTTACATTTTATCTAGGTCTATACTAAAATTTGTCTCCACAAATTTTATTTGTACCTGTAATATGTTTGTCTTGATTTTATTTATTTACATTATTTTATTACTTATATGATTTAAATTTCAGTAATTTATGAGATAATATATAAAGATAACTAGACAATTCCACTATATTTTATTAATTATTTAGTGGAAGTAATTGATGATGATTTTAATTATAATTTTCAAGTTAAAAATAAATTTAATTTTAAATTATGTTTTTTAGGTTCATGCCTGACGGAATTTACTTAAATGCCAAAGAGCTCGGTTCAGCAAGATTAGCTATGAAAATAAACAAGTTAATAAAAAATCCAGAATTGTACGCTGAATATTTTAAATGGAAAAATCATTATACGTATCATTATAGATCTGAAAGCGTGGAAACTGATGACTATTGCGGTTTTTGTGCTATGTTAAACAAAGAAAATGAAGTGAAAAGAACTACAGTATATAAAAACTTTAGACGTTGGTGGGATCCACCCCATAGATGTAACGATGGAACCTAATTTAATAAAATGTAATTTTATATAGATAGATAGATAATATAATTAATAGTATAGAGGTCATCGTGGTGCAATTGTGCGGCCTCTAGCTGTAACAAGATGTTCGTGGATTCGATCCCCATTTGAGTAAATGTTTATATTTGAATTATATTCATTTTAACGACGCAAATTGTAGCTTTCTAAAATGTCTTATTAAATAATTACATATATTCTTAAAAACTTTTTAAAAATGATTAAATTTGATATAAATATAAGACAATTTACTCTCGATTTTGTAGCCTTTATATGGATAAATTTACAGCCAAATGAAATCAAGTTTAGTGTTTAAAATCATCAAAAAGTGAATATATAATTTGTTTTGTTGATACGATCCTATCCTACTGTGAAATGTGAAAAAGTAATGTTTGTTCCAGTTTCATGCAAAAATTACTAAAACGGATTTAGATTAAGCTTTACAGTAATATAAATTACATTAGAATAACACATATGCTACAATTTATGTAAAGATTTTATATAATTTGCCTATAATCGCTATCTCTATCCAGAATTATACGCTGAAGTTAGAATAGTTTGCCTGCGAAAATCATATAGCAATCTATATCTATATAAAGATGCTATGCTATATTATATTCAATGATTTAAGTCGTAATTATATAACGTACCCATGCAAGCGGGCGCAGCCACTGGCAGGCCGCTAGTATAGCAATAAGTTTGGGCGGGCGAAGCTGCCGGTCCCTAATAAGTAAATATATATACATACATCAATAGTTATCTTTAGAAGGCATATGTAGAAATGAGCTTCCATACAATAAAGAAACATTTTTATTAAAACTTTTTCATTACCGTTCTTCGTCCAAGTTCGTAGAGGATAAGCCACAGCTCCAGAGGCCCGAAGATTACGATCGTAAAGGACGAATTTGCCAAATGACGTTCTTTGAAGTATTAACTTTTCTTTTGAAAGTTCGAGCTTTCACGACTCTTGTAGCGCTTACATCTGCAAATCCTTTTAGTTGATTTTGTTTAACATATCATTTTAATGTCTTTAGAAAATTTTATAGTAAGGAACGACAAGAAAATACATGTAAGTATGTAGGAAGAGTACAATAGGGACTAGTATGTCTGTTTGAACACAATATCAAATAAATAAATAAATCAGCTTCACACTGTATCCCGCACACAGCAGAGCAGTGTCAGGCAGAGGAAACCTAGTGTTAAGACACCCCGTTCCCCACTTTCTGCTGAATTGGCATTGCGTGTTGAGTGGCAGAACTCAACCTAATATTTTCTATTTATATTTCGTAATATTTATAATAATATTTTCATACATAAGTAATATTAATATTTTGTTTTAGAGATAAGATAAGATGATTACAAATATATCTTCAATAAATGTTCATATCTACATGTAGATTTATTATGTAAATATATTTAATATCATTTAAAATCGTAGACAAATATTTTTTCTTTTACGTATACTTTTCTAAATTATATATGTATTTCTTACGTTTTCCATTTAAAAATATGAATAATTCTTATATGTAGAATTTTTTGGTTTTATGCTCGCAAATAACATGGCATTGGGAACATGGAAATTTAATGTTAGACACTCAAGTCCTCACTTTCCACCGAATTCTCAAGACAAACTCTTACCAGTATACAAAATGCGTACGAAATTGGAAGGTCGGGACACTAGTTTCTCTTTCCCTAGGGTGCTATAAGATTAAAAACATAATTTTGGTTTTAAACCAAAATTACTTTAAAGAAAAATAGTTTTTATACTTCTATTATTTGAAACAATGGACAAAAAAAATTATAATGAATGTCTTTAAGTACCGAGTGGTACTCGTAGTTTGACTAAACGGCTACTTTAAATTTTAAATTAAAAGTGCTTTTAGGCTCTTCAGTCAATCTGAAAAATCGCTTCCATTATGTTAAAATATAATACTGAAAGCTTCTTTCCTTGGATTACATTTTTTAAAAGCACACCGTACGGAGCTTTATGTGGCAACTTACCAATTTTTGTATTCGCAGCTTCTGATACTGTTATATTATATGATGTTTATTCAGCTTTATGCTTTATCTACCCCACAGCAGCATAGGCAGAGAGAACCCAGTGTTAATACACTCTGTTTCCCATTCTCTACCGAATTTTAAAGGTTTCTGTTAAATAGCACAACTCTACGCCGCGCTGAAGAAATGAAAATATTAAATACTAGTGGCCCATGCGGGGCTACGCCTGTTTGAAATAGAAATATTAATAAAGAAATTGAAAAGTTAAGATAAAAATATACTCAATTCAGTAAAACAGTTGTATAAAATAACTGTTACGTTTGATTGTCATAAAATAACCCTATATGTTTTCGGGGGCTTGCCAGAACCCAATTGTGAAAACCGCATCTAAATGGGTTAAACCGTTTTTGAGATAAGCGTATACAAACGCACAGACAAACAGAGAAACAGACAAAATTTTTAAAAAACATTGTGTTGGGTTTACGTTAATAAAGGTTCCCAATAACATTTTTTTAAATATCTTACAAGTACAGACACCGACCCTCTCACGAACTTATTATAAGTATAAATTTCATTTTCCCGAATTGAATCCGTACCTACGTAACCAGGCTTACAGAGGCTTGCGGCGTCACGTCTGTCATCATTTAATTTTTTTTAAATATAGAAATTACACATAAAATTGTATAACCTGTATTTATTCGTTGAAGTTAGACGTGCTTATCGAGCATATGACGATCAGACGGCGTGTCGATCAATAAGACTTATATTGTAAGCTTGTATTCATACTGGTATGGCATTTAAAATTATATATTGTAAAGCTAGTTGGAGGCGTAGGGGCACTAACTGTGACTGTAAATGCGAGTGGTTGTGGGTTCGATATCCACTCGAGGAAATGCAATATTTAATTAAATTCTTATTTCCATTTCATCGTTCTGGTTTCGATGCAAAGCAATACACAATGCCTTCAGAATTTGTTGGAAATGTGGGGAACGGAGTGTCTTAACACTTGGTTCCCTCTGACTACCTTGCTGTGTACGATATAATGCGTAAAGCTTTAAAATAAAAAGAAACATATAATATTATTTATGATTTTAAACAGATTAAATATGAAAACGAATAAAAACATGGGTGTGAGCACACCGCTTGTGTGTATATTTTGCATATAATTAACACTTCTCTTGTCGGGATATTCCCGGGCAAGCTCGACTCCGTTTTGACCTTAACCTTCAACAGAATAAAAATGTTTTACAAAATGTTAGAAAGTTATTTAACTTCTTCTAATATAGGGGATATTTTACACTTACTTAAAACCACTATAAGATACGAATATCATTTTTATAGTATCTTGTAAGAAAAATAGGCTGTTTCATATTGAAAATAAATTACATTTATTTTCAATTGAATTTTTATTATTTTCTATATGAAATATACTTCATAAATATTATGTTATAAGAAGGTATTTTTACTGTACTTGAAAATTGTGGCTTCAAATGTTTCACTTATGAGAATATACTTACTAAGAAATGTCTTTAAAATAATATTTTATTTGAAAATAAAATATGCTTTAAAAATATCCTTTTAAGGGGGTTTTAACATAACATTTAATACAGTAGTAGTTCTGTAGTTTTATTAAATTGGGACTCTGGTAGTCTCTTTTTTTATAATCTGTATACTTGATAGATAATAAGAAAAAGTAATAAGAAAATTCGTCAACATATATGTATTTATAATCTTTACGTTCACTTCTTATCATACATAAATTCTCAGTTGGTTTTGAACCCACATTCACCCTATATGCTCAGCTCACTCGCCCAGTCCGCTCGACGGCCGCAGAGGTTCGAGCCCCGGAGGGGGCGCTTTTACAGTCTTCGACTTCTTCAGACAGCCGCTTAGTGCTTGCATTTCTTCAGAGTACCCTCTTCCTACCCAACCGGTGTCGCTGTAAAAGCCAATAGGGCTAACAGCATTTACCTCATATTCGAAAAAAAAACATTCACCCTATTTGGTCAATACAATGTTACGCTAGCATAAAAAAAGGATTTTGTCTTTTCGCAAAACAATTTCAATAAAAATAAAAAAGACAATGAGCCGAGATGAAGACTTACTTTTAAAAGTCAAGCAGGTCAAGAGCTAACTAAAAACTTCTACATTTTACTTTTTTTGTTTCACTCTAAGTTTCCAAGGCTTCATTTATTTGTTATAGAATTATATGTAATATAAATTTATGTAAAGCTTGATTTTTACGAAACTCTTTGAGTAACGATGTTTGAGGCCAGTCGTGGCGCAGGGCCACAAAGTGTGACTGTAAACACGACAGGTTGGGGGTTCGATTATCACTCGAGAAAAAGAATGTTAATATCTTCGCTTTACACTTAACACGCAATGCCTCTAATTTCGATAAAAAGTGGCGAGCGGAGTGTCTTATCACTTGGCTCCCTCTGCCTACCCTGTACCCTACCCTAGTATACAGCGTGAAACTGAAAAACAAAATATATTTTCACTTAAAATAGAGTTTATTTTTAAGAAAATATAAATTCGTCTAGTATTTCTTGAAAGCACTGTTTGTTATCTCCAGTAATGATAGACTTATATCAGGCGACGTAGCTTTGTCCGGACACAATTTTCTTAGAGTGGAAGTCAAGAAAGGAAATAAAAAGTAGTTCGATTTGGTTTAAAAGTTACACAATGGGTCACTTCCTTCTATATTTCTATATAGCAGAGTGCAGAAAACATTCTAAATAATACAATTATTATTACAGAAATTCTATGCTCTACTTAAATATATATATATTTTATAATACACATATAGGTATACTTGGTGTATTTTTGTATAAGAAATAATAGTGTACGGGGTATAGCGTGAAGCGCTTTTCAAATTAGTTTTAAATGGAATCTATTTAATTTTTAATCTTATAATAATCTATTACCCACTTCGGTGAAATGAGTAAGTAACATAACATAACCTCGTGTTAAGACACTCCGTCTTCTATTTCCGCCGAATTTTAAAGACGTTGCTGTTGATTGGTACAACTCATCGCCGCATTTTACCTTGAGAAAAAAGAATCAAAATATAAATTAAATTAATTGGGGATCGAACCCACAGCCAGTCGCGTTTACAGTCTTGTGAGCCTACGCCACTAAATATTTATTCTTAAAATATTTTTCAAAAAGCAATATACCTACTATTTGAACAGCTGGCGTAAATAAACTCAACGATTGAGCAATTGCAGTTTAACCACAGACGGGTCTATGGCTATCTCATGTGACCACCAAATTATCTTATCTGGCAGCGTCATTGCCGCTTTGACCGCTATGACAACTGTTGTATTTAGGCATTAGGTTAAATATTTAATGTAAACTAATATTATAGGCCGTCGTGACGCAGCGG
>DWGR01005329.1:0-10451 GCA_018247715.1 Heliconius burneyi
TGGAAATTATATATATATATATATATATATATATATATATATATATATATATATATATATATATATATATATATATATATATATATATATATATATATAAATATCCATCTACCTTAAAGGCCGGCATCGCACCTGTAGCTAGCTCCTCTGGTGTTGCGTTGGGTCGTGGGCGGCGGTGAAGACTTACCTTCAGGTGACCCAAACGCTCGTTTGTCTTATCCTTTTCCCATAAAAAAACAACTATATCTGTGAGGTTTGTGTGACATTTTACCATAAAGTACTGTGTAATTTACTAATAGTTATGTTTTATAAATGTTATTTTTGTTAAACCATGTATAATTTTTATAACCACAATTTCACAAAATCCATTTTTTTTCATTATAGTAGGTTGTGTAGTGATAGAAAAGCGCGACGTTGAATTCCGCCTCTCAATACGCCATGCCTCAAGGGTTCACCGCAAAGTGAGCACGAAGTGTTTTAATAGAGAACGGAGTGTCTTAATACTAGATTTCTAAGTTCACCTTAAAAAAATACACAACTATCGCTTTTACAGTCAGACGCTGTCCCACCGACCCATGATGACGCTTTATACTGATTGATTTTTTTTTATTTATTAAAGATACATTTGAACCATTGTTTGTATTTGAACCGTAACCGCGATGCGAGTAATTTGTATTTAACTTTAAAGCGCCGTCAAAACACATTGAATTGATGGTACCAACACCATATATATCAGTACAATAATTTAAGTAATGGCGACAAATCTTTGTTTTTACCCACTGTCTGACAGAAACCGGTATACGACATTCACGTGTAATCGGTTACGCGGAATCTGCGGAGTTACGGAGCGTCTTCGCGAAAATGTTATAAATAGTAACGCAGTGGTTATTCAATCCAACAGGTTTATTGTATGACTAATATTCGTGAAAGTTTCATTTTTATAGCATTAAAACTGTTAAAATTCTTAAATTCTTTTGTTGTTTTGTTTTTTTATATTCTTTGTTATATAAAATATTATATTCTTCTTTCGATTGGCCTTATAGTAGTTGATCAAATCAAATCAGCTTCACGCTGTATCCCGCACGCAGCATATGGGCAGAAGGAATCTATCTATTACTTTCCTCTGAATTTTGAAAGCATTGCGCGATGAGTAGCGGAACTCAACGCTGCTCTTTGCCTCGACACCAGAGTGAAGGAATGAAAGTAAATCTTATTTTAATTATCATTATTATAAAAATTTTCATTATGTAATTTGTACAAAAATTTCCACGTGACATTTTCCTGTACACATGTCGCTTTCATATATTATTTTCAACATTTGTCACATTGTTTGCATTGGATTGTATTATTTTACAATTCGATTCGCACCCGAAAAAATTAAATATTTTTAAATTTACTCTAGTGACGAGATGTCTAGAATTCGGCAAAAATTAGAGAACGAAAGTGTCTTAATGGGAACATGGGAGTGTTAACGCTAGGTTCCGAACTTAGGGTACAGCGTGTAGATGAAAAAATATTAAAAAAAAAGAGTCAGTAGTAGATATCAATCAACTATCGCAATTAACACTTTAATTATACTCAGATGTGAAAAACTTATCATATTGACGGAAACGAATATGATATGTAGTCAATAAAAGTTATTCCGCATGAATAGGCTGTTATTAAAACAAACAGTATTTGTACATACATAATATATGCGTATTGAGAATTGGCCATTTTGATTCTTATGTTTGAAGAGGTTTACCCTTTTTTACTTACTTTTTTTTAGTGTTAAGAAACTCCTCTCTTCTCTGTCTGTCCAATTTCCGTGAAATATTTCGTGTTAAGTGGTGGAACTGAACGCCGTGTTTCGTAATGGTTATTGGTTTCTCACATTTTATATTGATTAGTAGAGCGTCGCAGATTTATCTTGAAGTTTTACTTGTAATTTGTGGATGCACTACGTTAGAGTATAGTTATTTAAAAATTATATATTTTAAAATAAGTGTGTATTTAATACATCAAAATTTATTTTATTTTTAAAATATATTCATTTATTACATAATAAATAAAACGGTAATTAAGATTCAAATTATTGTTAATATTGCAAGTAGGCACATACGTATGAACAATCAAACGGACACCCACGTCAGCACCTCGAGTGCTATATGGAAAGTTTGAGATGACCTCTTAACACAATTATAAACAGAGTATTCGACAGGTTGTTCCAATGCTTATAGCAGTTTGAGATATCGAGATATCGGTAATGGGTGTCTATTCTTGTACGTACTTTATGGTAAGGTGCGTTACTGTTAAATTTTGTATTCTATTTATATATAGATAATCTTAAGATAAACAAACATCTTATCTTAACTTCTATTCGTTCACCGTTGTGAAGTTTCAATTTTCGCCTACAAATAAGTAAAAAAAAAATAATTATTCTAAAGCCTAATGTAACATAAATAACTTTGGATTATCACATACATAGATAGGGTCCAGCATAAATCCTATAGATGTCATATTATATCTATCTCATTTACTCTCAATAAGTTCAATTGTGTTTTTTTTCCACAATTCCCTAAGTTATGAAGTAACAAATAAAAAGAAACTCTTACATTGATTGTATCATGTTGTATATAATGTATTAAATATAAAACCATAAGTACTCGTATATATACCTATATCCCAAAAAATGTAAAGAAAATTAAATAAAATGATTAAAAACCTTAAAGATTGTAAGCCATTATCGGCATTTCTGTGAAATAGGGAATCTATATCATTATAATTAGTTTTGCCTAATCTGTAATAATTATATTCAAACATGAAATAGTCGAACATGTGTTCAAGCGTGCGTGGCTCGCCATGGACCGTACTTCCAATCGGATTACATGTAAATTATTGCAATATTCAAATCTATGTAAATGGAACAACTTAACAAATTATTTACAACAGCTTAGCTGGAAGGCTGTAGTGGATAAGTGATTAGTCGAACAGGCATATCATTATGAGTTTGATGTTTAATTAACGTATTGCTTGGAGTTGGTCCATATTGACTATGCTGTGGCTTCGTCGGCGCTGGAAAATATCTTGTGTGGAATAAAGCGGGATCTAAATTAAGATAACGTTTTATTAATGAACTGATTAGGATAAGACGCAAGATAAGAGGCCGTCGTGGCGCAGAGGCACGAGGTGTGACTGTAACGCGACGGTTGTGGGTTCCGATTCCACTCGAGGAAGTGTAATGTTTATTTACGTTTATATTTCTATTTCTTCACTCTGGTGTCGAGGCAAAGGCGTTGAGTTCTGCCACTCAACACGCAATGCCTCCAGAGTTCGGCAGAAAGTGGAGAATGGAGTGTCTTAACACTATTTTACCTCTGCCTACCCTGCCGTACGCGGGATAAAGCGTGAAGCTGTTTTTTTTAAATTAAGATCAAAGAGTTGCAAAATGTTATGGGCAGTTTCCCAAAATACAATAGTGAAAATAGGAATGAGTTAAACTGTTTTTGAGATACGTTCGTCACACACATTCATAATTTTGAAAACCATTGTTTTGGGTGCTATTGCATTGAAGGCTTCTTCCATTTTTTTTTCATATTTCTTCCATGTAGGTACATACAGCGAAAAGTTACACATTTATTATCGTGAGTACGAACCTGGAACCTTTGCATCATCATCACCGTTTTCTTTTCACTTTTTTTAAAAATATACTTTTCCAATAAAATATTGACTTTCTTACATCGTCTTCACTTCCGAGTTCTGGTAGAGTCATCAGTTGTAAAACGTATCACATATTTGTCTATAACTTTCAACAGCTCTAGCTATTGTCACGTCACTCAACTAGACAGTTCGTTTGTTTGTCATCGCTTCCAGTGTGGCTTCTAATCTATTATAGCTGTGTAAATGTATGCTTTCCAATTCTTACTCTACTAAGTAATATATTAGTGTTGGTGTAGTAATAATTATAGTAAATGTCAAATTTCTTTGACATTTAATGTTATAATTTATATATATATATATATATATATATATATATATATATATATATATTAATTAAATTAATTTACATATAAAATTTATTTTGAAGACAAGTGTTTTTTTTATTTTCGGGGTGAAGGTAATGTCTTATCTTGATCTCTATTTAACATGCATTCTCTTATTATTTAATGTTTTCTCTTTTTTCCCGTACATACCTCTTTGTCTGTTCTGCAATTAATGTGACATTGAAGTGAAGTGATTTGTACTCATCTGGCTCGGAACGAAATTTAAAATAACAAGAAAAATAATTATTAGTTTTATTGTAGAAAGTTATAAATATCATGATATTTATAAAAAAGATCAGTCACCTTTAACTACGTTAGTTAAGTTAAATGACTTGATAATAAGATTTGATATAATATTGTAATAGGGCGGACAGACACACAGACAAAAGTAAGTAAAAATAGGTACCGTAAGAATTATTTGTACGAGTATATACGAGTACTGCTTGCTGTAGCCAGTGATTGGTTAGCGGTCTCGTGTTTACACTCGGCTTAACATCTGTCTCCGAATTGAAAAGGCCCATTCCTTATTTATATTATCTTAAAATAGTATGCGGAAGACGGGAAAGGAGGGTATCCAAATATATATTCTGTTAAAGTATTTTGGGCTGACTTATCCCATAAGGTTTACTAAATCTTTTTTAATTATCTTTTCAGATTATTTATGATGTTTGTATGTTTGTTTTGTTTTTCCTTTCTGATATTTTTAGCCTCACGATTTATCCCGAGATAACCACAGAGTTCAAAGCTATATGTAGGTACGGTATTCGCTAAAAATGTGCATTCATTGCATTTATAAATAAATATGCAATAATATCCAATTGTTTTTTTTTTATTTTAATGTGGCCTTGTAACTTACCGATATTTAAGCTTTAATTGCATACACGTGATGTGACGTTTTGGTTTATTTTTTTCGAACATGAGGCTAATACTGTTAACCCTATTGACTTTTACAGCGACACCGGTTCGATAGGGAAGAGGGTACTCTGTCCCTGAAGAAATGCAAGCACTAAGTGGTTGCCTGTGAGGAAGTTACATTTTGGTTCGAGATATATGTACATATAAATATTCCAAAATGCATATATATAATATGTTTATAATGATAAAAACAAACATGAAAGAAATAAAACACTTATAGTTTTTAAGCAAAAAGCAAAAGTAATCTACCGTTCACAATGGAACAAACGAAATATATAATAATGACGTGTGTGTATGCTTAGAGGATATTTTCTAGTCAATTTAATATACCTGTCGTTAACCTGGATGCTCAGGCGCTGCTCCGCTGGCCTTTGTTGTGTGCCTCATCTTGCATAATTTTACTTTTTATTTGGGGTAAATATGTATAACGATATTTGATTTATTGCTATTGAATAGATTGAGGCCCAGTGTGCAAGACAAAGTGCAGCGTTAAGTTACGCCGCTTAGCACTCAATGTCAATGTGTCTTGTGAGTGTAACTCCGTTTTCTATATCGAATCTACTATACTTGTATGTGGGATGCAGCGTAAAGCTGGAAATCGTGAAAATCGTATAAGGGGCCGATAGAAAAAATCTATTGTTATACGAAAAGGACACTACAAATGTTTTATCAGTGTCTTAAAGTAATTTTATATGGAAACTTTTTGTTTGATAAAAACGATACCTATAATGTGACTAATAAATAACTACTACTACGTCAGACGTCTCTCTCTAACTTGTGTGTGAGAGCGTCATGACCAGGAAATTATTTGTCAACATTCTATAAACTCATATATAGCCGTGATGGTTGCTTTTTAACATTACTTTGTTTGGATTTCTTAAGGTTTTAACACTATTTTATATATTTTTAACCAAGTTCTGTAAAAAAAGGAGGTTTTCAATTCGACTGTATGTGACTGTGTTTTTCAAATATTAAGTTATCCTATATTGCTTCAGTCGTTGTGGAATGTCCCTTTTTTTGTCATTAAATAAACTATTTTTTTAATCCTTGATAGCAAGGATTAAAAAAAATGTAAGTATTTATTATAAGAATTAATTTTTATATTGTATTGGGTCATTATATTTAATTATAGTAGATATCTATAGATTTTTACACTTTTGATCTGTATTAAATAAGAATGTAGCGGGATAGCGACAGAAAACAGTGTCTTGACAGTATTGCCAAGACACTCCGTTCTCCACTTTCGAGACATTGCATCTTGGGTGGTGGAACTTAACATAACCCTGAACTTTATTTTACTTAGTCCAATTCTTTTTACTTTAAAAAAACGTTATTTTTAATAGTTAATTATTATATACTAGTGTGAGGCATTCGTGGCACAGGGACACTAATGTGTGAAGGTAAGCGCGACTGGTTCTGAGTTTGATGCCCACTCAAGGAAATGAAATATTTATTTAAATTATATTTTAATTTCTTCGCCCTGGTAGAATGTGCACCATTGAGTTGAGCCTCTCAACATGCCATACCTTCAGAATTTGGCGGTAAGTGGGGAACGGAGTGTATTATCACTAGGTTTTCTTTCCCTACCCTGTTGTATATACGTATAGCGAAGCTGATTGATTTGATTTTTTTTTATTATATAATATGATAGAATTTGTTCACATCAATGTATCGTCAAATGACGGTACTTGAAATAAATATTTCAAGCAATGCAAGTCACTATTATTAAATTTCATTCAAACGTATCGTCTTGCACAATGGTAAGTAATATGTTTTTATTATTTTCGATCAATATTATTTTTTAAATAGGCCATTGTCCACCTTCATTCCCAGAAAGCCTTTTGCTTCGTATTGAATTCAACGGATTCAACGACCGTACTCGGTTCGTGACTTTGGGTGTTATTTTCCAATTTTTCTCGGTCCCGCGCTTAAATCGCTTTAATAAGTTGAGTTTATTATATTAATATATATATAAATAACGTGTCGTGTCGGCACGCTCTGTGCCCCATCTTAGATTATTTGGGAATGCGGAATTAATGGAACTAATTGGAGTTAATTTTAATTTGTATTTTTTTTTATAGATTTAGAACATGGTTAGAAGCTTAATAAGCTGTCCTCATTTTTAATTTGCTTTTGCTTATTACTTATAACTATAGTACCTATATATTAGACTAATGGGGCTAGTTGTGCCGCAGCGGTACAAGCGTGTTACTATAAACGCGATAATACGTGGGTTCAATTTCCCCTCGAGGATATGAAATATTTGCATTTCCTAGTTCTGGTAAAGCGCGGCCTCCAGATTTCAGTGAAAAATGGGAAACGGAAGTTTCTTTATAGAAACACAGTGTCTTTCTTATATCACTATGCTCCTAAATTCCCTCGCCTACTCTGTTTTGTATCGTATATATATTTGAAAGTAAAAATAATATTAGGTATATATTAAAAGGTATGCCTATTACGAAGCAGACCCTCGCGTGTACGACGGTCACATAGCGCTGGCCTTACTTGCTTCAATTAGGTTAGATGGTTTCACGCTTAATGCATTTGACGCGTACTGCAACCTACCAAGTAGGGCTCGTAACCCTAGAAAGTATACGTTATTAATCATGTTTGTTTATATATTTATTTTAACTGTAGATTTAATCTGGTTTTTGTTTTTAAGTTAAATAAATATATTATAACCTAAAAAGTATGCAATTTGCGGCATATATACTAAAAATAATTTCGGGGATTCTGACACTTAAATGTTTTTGGCATTGAGTCTTCTTACATGTAATGCATCTATTCTATTCTCTATTATAATCTCTGTGCGAGTTAAATCAAAAAAAGATGATTGAGACGGACCTTATTATCTGTCTCCTATCGTCCGCTAGTAATGAAATTGCTTAAGTAATATAACGAGACCAGTCGTGGCTCAGGGGAACAAGTGTAAGACTGTAAACGCTTCTGGTTGTGGGTTCGATCCCAACCTGAGAAACGAAAATATTTAAATTTATATTATATTTTCATTTGTTCGCTTTGGCATTGAGGCGAAGCGCGGTGTTGAATTCTGCCACTCAACACGCAATGCCTCTAGAATTCAGCGAAAATTTGGAACAGTACGTCTTAATTCTAGGTCCCCTCTGCTTATCCTGCTGTGCGCGGGATACAGCGTGAAGCTGATAAAAAAGGAATGTAATGAAAAATTACTACTTGTAGAAAACTAAAATAAGTTCCCGTCGGATTCAAAGTAAATTCCAATAGCATTTTGTAACAGCGGCAATTATTACAAAATCTCGGTCACGCATTTTGAGGTTGTTTACCCCATTTTGATATTACGGGGAGGCACGACTTTGGTAGACGATGATGAGGATATTTTTTGTATTTTTTTAGATTTTTTGCTAGTTTGTAGTTATTTGGAACTAAAGTACTTTATTTCTTGTATTCTTTTAGGGTATCCCATATTAAAAGGGTACTCTTATAAATTATTTGAATTATTGTTTTTCATTGTTGAATGTTAGAAGAACGTATTTTGTCTCTGGTCTTATGGTGTCTCTTTGATAGTATATTTTTATATAATAAAGCCTCCCAAAAAAGATGACAGAAAAAAAAAGGTGAGAGAGATCTACGATTTAGTACCTGTAGATAATGATTTCTATCATTTATACGTTAAATTAGAAAATTACCTTATCTTTTTATTTATTTCTTCAAATTTATAATTTGTATGTAATAATTTAATTTAAAAAAATAAGTTGGGAGACAAAAAAATGTATGGTGTCGTACATAAATATCATCAGCATCTATAATTGTCTGACTTTTAAAAATCCTTGCAGTCGTTTACCCTTTTGGGGTCTTGTAATTTAGTTAAAAGCTATAAATTTTGCTTGCCTTCATTTCTATATGGTGCCTCCAACCTAGTGGTGCAGATAGCGAATAATATGCTAATACTCTTACCTGCTTAAGATGAGATAAATTTAGTGGGCCCTATTATTTATTTGGCGACAGATGATAAAAGTAAAGTAAATTATAGTGTAAAGTCCTATAAATATAATTTGCATAAATTCGACAATGTCGATATAAAAATATCTATATTTATTTATCATCATCGCGGCGTTGAGTTCCACCACTCAACACGCAATGCCTCCAGAATTTGGCGGAAAGTGGGGAACGGAGTGTCTTAACACTAGATTCCCTCTGCCTACCTTGCTGTGTGCGGGATACAGCGTGAAGCTGATTTAATTTAATTTTAATTCATGCTTCATCCCGCATATAGCAGGGTAAGCAAAGAGAACCAAGTCAAGATACTTCTTTCCGCCCGAATTGCTGAAATCATTACTTGTGCCGAAATCTTATGCAGTAATGATTACTTATGATTGGACGTTGCAAATGGTGGGTGACAAATCTCAGTGCCGCATTTCGTCTTACCATACATGGAAAATAATAACCCATTTGGGGCAAATGCGAATTGAACCTACAACGTCAGACACCGTTCCACTGTACGAAGACGGACTAATTGTCACTATGATTGATTTATATTTACTTTTAACATTTCACTATAACGCGCGATAAGGTCAATGAAGAATCCAAGTTTAAGAATTGTTAACCGTGAAAATTATTTGACCGACAAAATTTTTCAACTTTCTTGTTATCCAAGAATGTGAAAGGTTTTTGCTCTTATTCAATAGACTTGTTGTGTCTAGGAAACCTTTACGATTTAAGTTTTTTACCCTGTTAGAAAACATTACCAACCAACAATGGCCGATAAAGAAGCAGGTGGTCGATAGTGATTGATCGAGAGTTTAGATGGATTGCTGGTTAGTTCGTTCGTTTTAGCTGTAGATTGGTGAAAGTGATTCGATAATATATTAAAGAGAAGCGTATAACTTACTGTTTCTTCTTTTATAAATATAATGCTGTATTTATATTGAATGTCATAATTATATGTATGTTTGTTTCATTGGTATGATTTATGAAGCGTAGTAATTTAAATCTATTCGTGTACGTTCGTAGTAGATTGTAGGCAGTTACTTAAATAGGATGGATATACTTTAAAGATTGTTTGGGTCCAATGAAACGTCTTAGTGATTTAAAAATAATAATAATATTGACATAGGTAGTTCCTTGAGATAGTGGTGGTGGCGTTCCCACTTGCTTTCGATTTCTGCAGTCATTTCTGTTGATTGGTGTAACTAAACGCCGAGATTTGCCTCGTTACTAGAGCGAGGAAATGTAAAGTATTTCTTCGAGTGGAAATCGAACCCACAACTTGTCGCGCTTACAGTCGCACACTTGTGCCCCTGCGTCAAGGCCGGTGTCTTATCTTAACGTAAGGCGTTTAGCATATATCCGATAACTTACATTGTATGTGGAAGCCTCAAATGCCATTACCAACACTTCATTGACTTCTCAATGGTAATGAGCATTTCTCGGGATTACAACAAGTGATCGTCCAACTAGAAGTAATCTGTTATCATATACTTGTAATTATTATATATGTATGTCTGTCTGGTCTTGATATTAAGGAATGTTCTTTGT
>DWGR01005330.1:0-10451 GCA_018247715.1 Heliconius burneyi
CTGGCAAGGCATTGTGTATTGAGAAGCGAAACTCGATGCCAGTGTTTTAGCTTTAGTGTCAGAGTAAAAAAAATATATAAATAAATAATAATTCATTCTCCCGATTGAGGATCAAACCCGTAACCGCCGCGTTACGGTAACACCCTTCTGCACCTGCACCACGACGGCCTCAAATGATAATATTATAACCATTTCTTATAGCCTAAAAAGCAAAACTCTATATTAATTTTAAAAAGCCCGTTCTATATGTTCCCAAGACAATAATCCACAGGATCGTCTATCAACGCGTTATCACGTAAGAGTAACCTTATCTCGCGGATAAGTAAAAACATGCACAAAGAATTATTGTTTTCGGTAGTCGAACGTGTTGCTGCAATCTTATGACGTGTCATTGCACTTGTCACCTGCAGTACCTACTTTTACATACATTTTTGTATGCCAAAATTTACAAGAGAAGTAGCTTTTTTTCCATTTTCCTACTTAAAGTTCAAAATCAAATCGAAAGTTTGGCAAAAAGGGAAAGTTGAGAAATTTAAGTTTGTAGGCAAATGCACTTGTATGAAGTGAACTACAGATTGATAGTTATAACTTCGTGCCATACCCTTCTTCTTCATCCTGGCATTAATCCCGGCTATCGTCAGTGTCTGCCTTCCTGCTTAACCTTCTCCACGTTGCACGGTCTTTAGCGTCCTCGGTGGTTAAACCATTAGCTCTCATGTCATACCCTTCGTGCCATACCCTATAGATTTTTATTACTCGGTGAATTTAATAGAAAAAGCAACAAAATAGATTCCTTCTGTGATTCCTCCACGCTATCTCTAGATAAATGGCCTTAACAGACGGAGAGAACAACAACGGAGGAAAAAAATCCGTTTTTTATTTTCAGCTACGGAACCATGAAAATGTAAAAATAATAGAATTAGTTTTCCCAACAAAGTATTTATATAATATCTAAAATTTACGACGACACATTTATATAATTATTTCCTAATCTTAACTGCTTGGTCAAATTTCAAACACATTTCGGTTCCCATTACTCAGTGATCTCTGCGTGATGATACTTGAGTTAACAGCACTATTAACAGTTAATATCGAATGTAATGACCTGTTCTCACAATCGTTCATTTTATTATGCCCGTGGTAAAGTAGTACAACTGAGAAATAAATGTTTTAAAGCAAAAAAATTACATTAATTAAATAAAAAATGTGTTCAAAGAAATATTCTTTTAAATTTCAATGCGCAGTTCTATATTTTAGCTTAACTTCACGCTTTATCCCTAGCGGGGTAGTCAGAGAGAACGGAGCACCAAACGCTACGGTCTCTACATACCTCTTTCGCCTCGTCCACTGTCATCAACCTCTTCATACAAGCCCTTAGGGGCGTCCTCATGTTTTATATTTTAAAAATACCTATTTATTGTCTTATAACTTATTGATTACTTCTATGCATTACTTTCATGTATTTTTTATGAAAGGGAAATATGGATATTAAAAGAAAAACGATCAAAAATCTGTTTTTTTATTTATTTTCATTAAAACAATTCAATAAGTAAATTATTAAAATCGTCTTACTTTTCTCAATTATAGAAAAAAACCCGTAAATGATAATAATATCAATAAGAGGTAAAAAAAAATTAAAACTACTTATACTACTTTGCATTTAACCGCGACTTAAAGCTCTTATATTAGTCCGGATTCGCCATTCATCCTCTGACAGCTATATACGGCCATAACTCTTTTTAATGCCCCATTTGATTAGAGACACAAAAGATGGAACTACGAAGGCTTTACACAAGGCTGTTTAGCTATGATTTATATATTGTTTCTTTTTACTTTGGCGTCCAAATGTATGAATATCTGTCATAATTAGCTTATGTAATTGTTGAGATTTAATTTAAATGTAGCTTTACTTTCTAATCCTCTTGAAGGAATTGAAGATAAGATAAGATTAAATAATTAAATAAGGAAAAATAAGATTAAATTAAGTTCTAAAATCTAGATGTAAGCATAAAACCTTGTAAGTGTCTCTTTATCATTTTAAATATCACGCAAACCGCAAAAGGTAAAAAGAAAGAAATACTATCTGCCTCCTAATCAATTTTCACGGTAGCCAAACTGTTTAGTAAACGAAGGATGTTCTCTTATATTATCTACACCGTTATATTTTCTGAGAATGACCCATCCGAAAGATTAAATTAAAGATAAAAAAGGACAAAATGACAAACACACCACGAACACATTTTTTAAGATAGCCCCTAAAAATTTGCTACTTCCAAAAATCCTATAAAATATCCTGATGAGGGTTCAATGGTCAGAGCGTGGCATACGGCCATGACAAGCTAAACTTTTAACTTGACCACCTGTTACTTAATAAATCCTGTTATATCAAAAATCATTATAACTTCCATTAATTTGGAGAAATCTATACGAGTAGAGTTAAATCGCTGTTGCTGTTGAGAAGAATATAAAATACAGACAGAAGAGTCAACACTTTTGACTTGCTTTTTAATATTTATATATTTTTTACAGCGGTTTTTCAAATCAACGGCATCTACCTATACTAATAGCTAAAAATTTTACGAATCTAAGCTAAAGAATTATCTTTAAATCCCATAAATCGAAAAAACAAGTGTATAGATTTTGCCTAAAAATCGAAAAGTGAAAAATTCGTGAAAATTCAAAATTTTATATTTTAGATTTACATATTGCTTAATTCAATTTTATGCCAAATTACTAGATTTCAATGTAGTTATTATAGGAATTCATAAATGTAAACGTGCGCATAAAATATGAATTTAATTTGCCATCGCTACTTAGAAACGTAGGCACGCACTGTTTTTTGTCGCTAAACGCAACGGCCATCTGGCAAAGATTTTTTTATATACAAAAAACGCCTGACCCTTTCTTACCTTTGTGTTGGCCCTCGTTTTTTTCCATCGAGCCCCTCACAGTATGTTGAATTAGCTTGTTTTACAAAATTTCTATATACCTGATCAAGTTTTTGATTGAACTAACGGATTGTACCTTAACGGTTTTGTGTTTTTATAGGATAATCATATTTTTTCTTAAATATTATTATCAATTTCATAGCTTACATTACAAATAGCGTGCTTAATTTGATTTCTAATATTTATATTAGGCCATTCACGGTGAAAGGGCACAAAATATATCTGTAAACGCGACAGGTTATGGGTTCAAACGCACGTTCGTTTGCCTTGTCTTTTTTCCATAAAAAATTTTCTTGCTTTGTTCGTTACCAGATGCAAAGCGCGGCGTTGAGTTACGCCACTCACAGGCAGTGCTTTTACAATTCAGCGGAAAATGTAGAGCACAGTGTTTAACATTAAATTCCCTCTGCCTCGCCATCTACATGCGGGATACAGCGTAAAGCTTAAAAAAATATATTGAATATTCTTATGCACTTTACAATAATGAGTATGAGTAATCTGTCTTCGTGATCGAGACTGCATTTCGTAATACTTAAGATCAAAAACCCGCCGACTGTAGTGCTAATCGAAGTCCTTGAAATTACAAAAAAGTGGTTACCGGCTGACGACCGAGTGCGGGAGTGAGCCAAGTTGTGAATGAAATATCGGCCCGCGGATCTCTCTGTTTATTGTATTAAATAGTTTTACACAATAGGTAATATCGCGAATCCTGTGCGTGGGGTTGAATTGAAGGAATGCAGCTCGTTCAAATTGTGCAGCGGGATTGGGGAGCGGAGTTACATTTCAATATACTCGTTATATGTGGTTTAGATTGAATTGTTTAAAGATAATAATGATTTTTTAATTTTTTGTTAGCGACGCGTTAACTTGATGAATTCATTTATATTATTGCTAGGAATTTTAATTTTTGAGGCTAGTTGTCGCGCAGGGCCAAACGCTTGACAGGTTGTGCGTTCGATTCCCATTTTCTCGCTCTGAGAAGAAGGCAAAGGCGATTTTAACTTCCGCCATTCAATTCAATACACAATGCCTCCAGAATTTGGCGGAATGGGAAACGGAAGTATCTAAATGAGAATGGAACGTCCTAACACTAGGTTCCCAAATTCCTTCTGTCTATTCAGATATGTTCGATGGGGACAAATAAACTCAATAAAATACAAATCATTTTTTATTTCAAGTAAAACAAGTTAATTACAAATCGAGTAACCTAGAAAGTTAGCAACCTAAACAGTTTATTTGACCAAAATCTTAGATTGCATGTCAAAATACCCTATTAGGCTTCGTGACTGTTCAGCCATTTTGCCGCTGTTCTTGTATTTATCGAATCGTTCCGTGTGACACGCCGCAGACGATGCTACACTAGGCTTTATGCCTATTATTAATCTATCTATGTATATAAAACTCATATGTCGTACTTGAATAATATAGTGTATCTGTGAAAGTGTTTTTGTTGTAATGAAATCTTCTTTTTAATCTGTAGGCAGATTATTAGAATTAAAATTTAGATTCTTTATTATTTTATGTATATATTTATTTATTTTTTAAGTTTCACGCTGTTTTCCGCTCCACGCTTTCCACCGAGTTCTGGAGGAATTGTGTGTTGATTGGTGGAACTCATTGCCTTTGCCTAGACACTAAAACGAAGAAATGAATATATTTGTTATTTCATTTACTCGAATGGGAATCGAACTCACAACCTTTCCCATTTACGGCCAGACTCTTGTGCCCCTGAGCCACGACTGGCCTCAATTATTTTATAACAGAACAATTGAATTAAAATATAAGATTACGTTTGATATTATTATATACGCTAAAAAAAAACACAATATGTATTTATACCAGTAAGGCTACTGGGAAAAGTAAAGCGTGCACAGTTGTCACGTTAGCGTATATCGAGGTGGGCAGAGGCCACAGGTCACACGCCATGGCACGGACATCGCCGCCCCGCCCTCGGACCCGATGGCCTGTCGGTGCTCTTTGTAGTGGCAGAAAAGAAAAATATGGGAAATTTAATAAAAAATCAGCTTTACGCTGCATACAGCAGGGTAGGCAAAGGGAACCTAATGTTAAAAGTAGTTCTTTATTTTTCGTCAAATTCTGGGAGATTTGCGTGTACGTGGCGGAACTCAACGCCGCTATTTACCTCAACACCAGAGCGAAGATATAAAATTTAATAAATAATTTCATTTGCTCGAGTGGGGATCGAGACTACAACCAGTCGCATTTACAGTCTCTAATGTGCCCAGGACTGACCTCAAAAAAATATGGGAAATCTACTTCATTGTAATTACGATAGTGCCTAAGAAATTATATTGCAGATACAGTTATGTAAATAATGGATTAAGGTTTGTATGAAGCTTTGGAATTTTTAAACATGTTATCATAAACGAACTCTACTCAGCTTTTTATCATAATATAACGAAAATATCTATACATAAAAAATAATTAAATATTCAAAGTTATATACTCATTTATCTGTCATAGATGTCTCGTTTATCTATCATAGATGTCTACAAACCTTTATAAAGCATACAATAATATTATAGTGCAACTTTTGCTATCCGTACCAAAATATAGTACTGAATCCTATTTTTTCACAAGGCGGTGCGAGGCGGGGACGGTACGGCGCGGCCTCTGGCTATCCGCCCGCCCAGCCGGGCACTACCTTGCGCGAGCGAAGGGTGAACATGAACTTGATATATTGAATCATGTCTACGGCTTACGAGCATTTTGTAATGAAAATCAGTGTATCGATCAATTTTAAATACTTTTTTTTATTATTTTTAATAATGTAGTTTTTTGTGTTTTGGGGTATATCCCGCATAAATCGAAATAGGCAGAAGACAATAATAATAATTTATTATTAATAATAATTATTATTTATTAGTATATTAGGGATTAGTCGTGGCGTGAACGCGACCAGTCGCGTCCACAACCTGTTGTGAGTTCGATTCAAACTCGAGGACATGAGACATTCAATATTTCATTACCTATTTTAATTTTCCTTGCTTTGGTAACGAGGTAAAGCGCAGCGTAAAGATCCACTATTCAACATTCCTATATTTTCGAACATGAGGTTAATGCTGTTAGCCCTATTGGCTTTTACAGCGACACCGTTTGTGTAGGAAAGAGAGTACTCTGTCCCTGAAGAAATACAATCACTAAGTGGCTGCCTGTGAGGAAGTCGACGACTGTAAGAGCGCTCCCTGCGGGGCTCGGACCTCGGCTTGCGGCCGTCGAATGAACTGGCCTCAAGATGCAATGTCTCTAGAATTTATGGGAAAGTGCAAAACAGAATCGTCTAAATGAGAATGGAGTGTTCTAACCTTGGTTCCCAGATTACCTTTTCTTTCTTTCGTACCCCGCTATGTACAGCGGATACAGCGTGAAACTAAAAAAAATAGCAACTGCACTACGACGGAGAAATAATTTATGAAAATGTAAAAAATGCATCTATACGAGGAATGTATCTAAAAAATATAAAAAAACTATTCACAGAGATTTTAAACGTCTAATGTAATGGTATGCTATGATAGTAACGGTTGAGTGATAAGAGGAAAAATGTAGATATACACAATTGAGATAGATATCTCAATTGAGATTGAGGTAAAAACAAAAATGTTAATATTTTAAAACAGTGTTAAAAGTTTATATTTATATTTTTATTTAACCTAAAAACATATGGAAGCATTATCATTGTACAACGAGTTTTTATACAGTAATGCCATATGGCCTCTTAACTCTTTAACCCACTGACCGATTTTATGATATCCCTACTTCCTGACAATCTATTATTTATATAAAGGCAAAAACTAAATGGATTAACTAGACACGTGCTTTTTATTTGGAAGTTCTTTAAATTTTTTTACTATAGCTTTTAATACAGCTAGTACGTAAGAAGAGTATTTATATATTTTGTTTAAAAAAACAAACTTTATTATTTCATT
Organism: Heliconius burneyi; assembly: GCA_018247715.1. Classification (NCBI taxonomy): domain Eukaryota; kingdom Metazoa; phylum Arthropoda; class Insecta; order Lepidoptera; family Nymphalidae; genus Heliconius; species Heliconius burneyi. Next base: position 6,896 of record DWGR01005330.1, read on the forward strand.
TATTAAAGAATTAAAAATTAGAAAAAAGTCTTCGTATAGTTAAAATAAAAACAAAATTTATTCATAATATCGTTCGTACAAATTTACGCAATCACAAGTTCGCTGGACAAAATAATCTTCTTTACCGTTCTGCGATTTTCTAATCTTCGAATGCGTTATGTTCCATACTTTGATTTTGGGCAACTAAGATGTCGCTTTACTTGGTAAAGAAATAAAATAACTAAAATTATAATAAAACACACACGACAGTTTTAATGTAATTTGATGCCGCCGCCGTCCGATTGTAATGCTACCTGCACTTGGTGGTTAGTCATTTAGATAGATATGTTTATTTTTAAATAAAATAATGATTTTTCTTTGATATAGAATAACACATTACAGGGCAAACTATTTTAGAAAATGTTTAAGAATTTGAACGCAGCAAAACTCATACCAGCTTTGGACGGATTGCACTGATGGACCTCAATCCTAGAAGTCATACAGTTTATATATATTTAGTTATAAGATCTAAAGTATTATTGTATTGAATAGCTTAACAGTACTTAATGAAATTTATTGAACGTTCAGAGTTGATACTAAAAAATCAATCAATAAATAGTACCCTAGCGACTATGACAGATAGTGACTGTAATCTTTTCTTTTTCTAATGCCTAAAGCTTCATTATTATTAAAAATTACTATAATATATATTATACTACTAAATTTTGTCAATAAAGTAAAAAATAAAATAAAAGCATCATTTTAGTCAACAGTTGACCAAAATGAAGCTCACCGTCACGGCCGCTGGTGATCGGGCGTGCGGCGACGGTCACGCAGGAAGTCGTTCGTCGTCCGTCACACATGTGACTTGACTTGATACACTCCACCTATTGCTATTGTCTTCACCCATTGCTCTGATTTGACATATATCATAAATATTATGCTTTTATTCTTGTCAAATCTGACTGAAAATAGGTTAACGAATATAAAAAATAATACTATAGAAATTGGAAAATGATTAACGTTTGGAAAACATACCATCGATACTTAAGGAAAATATAATTTTAAGATGGTGATTGTGTCACTTATCCTAACCAATTCAAAAGCATTATAATTAGTAAACCAATAAAGTAGCTACAATTTTTCTAACTAAGCAATAAATTTTATAGGCGTTAGGTTCTACCACCCAACAACTAAATCACCACCAAGTAAAACAATAGAAAAAAGAGATTTAACATCATGCACCGTTACCATACACCAGGGAAGACCTAGCCTTGCTAGATGACAATTAATACGAAGCTTAGATTCCATCAGACCTAGATGACGTTACGCATCAGCCTCCAAATGACAACCATCACGTTAACGATCTTAACGCTTTGCTGCCCCCAGATTGCCTTCAGACCATTGCCCCCTGCTCCCTGGCACATGACTGCACCGTAACGTCCGAACTTCCTCGTTGAGATAGCTATGACAATTATGATCTTACTTCGCGAAATGTTTTTCATAGATAGTGTCTCTTGCTTAGATTTGATTTTTCTAGAACCCAAAGTAACGCCTTTGGAAAATTGCCTTATTGGTTGAGATTATATGCATAAATATTCAACATTTTGTACATAACAAATAATGAAAATGGAAGGAAGGATGGAGGAAAATGTATGAAAAATAAATACATTGTAATGTTACAAAATACGATATTAATAGCTTAAGCAAGCAAATATTTAATACATTTCAAAATAATTTATTATTATTATAAAACATATAAAATGACCAAACACGTCTTATTAATATCATATTAATTACCTTTAATAAGAACAATTATTAAATTCAAACAGGTTTATTACGTTAGACCGAAGGCTAAGTAAGACAATATCGTGTACGATATCTCGACCTATTTTAAATTGCATGTCATTTATAAAACGATAATCTTGAAGGCGATTCGTGGGAACAACAATATGGGAGTGAAGCATCCCTCGACCTCGATACGTCAGATTAATTAGGAGAAGCTAAGAACTGTACTTTTGGGCGATGCACTCGGTTGTTAATAGTTATTTATTTGGGACTTTGAGTATTTGAGGTAATAATCAATATACTTTATTTAAATTTGTTTTATATTGTATTTTTAAAACTTATTTGTCGGGGCCGTCGTGGCGCAAGCCTCCAACTATTAACGCGGCGATCGTGCGTTCGATTTCCAGACGGGGGAATGATATAATTAATATTTTATTTTATAATTAGGTTCCCAAGCTTACTCTGCCTAGCCTACTATGTGCGGGATATCCTATGATACCAATTACAAAATGTTTACTTTACTTTTATTATTTACCTAGTAAGATATCCAACTAGTAACTATGTGGATTTCCTGTCCAAAGCGCTGATTCACCTGTAAATAAGGAGTTGCACAGGAGTTGTATTGGGCACACCCTAAGAAGAGCCCCCGATCACATCCCAAAACAAGCCCTGGAATGGACACAACAAGGGAAAAATAAACGTGACCGTCCTAAGCACACTTGGAGGCTTTCGGTGGCAGCAGAACTAAAGACGATTACGCTAAAGTGGCCCAAGGCGAAGCGAATTGCCCAGAACAAAGCGCGACCATTCTGGGCTCGATTTCCAATGAATATTACCTCTCTCATGGCAAGAGAAATCATAACTTAAGTTCTGGCCCTCATTATGAAAGCTCCTGAAAATATAGAAAGAATGAAAAACGGAGTATTTGACACTAGGCTCTGCTTTCCTGTGCTTAGCATGCTATATGACACAGCGAGACTTTTTTTTAAGCGACAGTACAGACAGTATATATTATATTTAGTAATTTTTGGCTAAATTTCCATATCAATCTTTACGACGTGTTACAAGATAAATATTATACAAAGTTTGGTTTGTTAAGGAATTAACAGAATTTTGGCGTCCTTGCATGCTCAGTGAATCTAGTACGAATATTTCATAAGCCTTAACGTATTTTACGTATATGAAAATCCATTCTGCATTTGAAATCGGTTAAAAGACATATATATCCAAAAAGATATAGGTAGGTTTGTGAAGTATGGCAGAAAAGAAAACTATACTTTTATTTACAAAAAACTCTTTATTGATTCTTCTCTCTCTCTCTCATTTGTTTGAACTCACTGTTAATTATTTTCTTCTGCTCTTTACGTTCATTCATAAAACTAATATAAACCAATCAAAAGTAACCAGTAGATATACCAGACCGTCGTGACGCAACCGCACAGTGTTTGAGTGCAAACGTCAATTTTAGCTTCAGCCCCCTCCCGTGAAATTTAATTACCCCACCCCATCATTTTCTTTAACACAGTGGAAATTACAAATTTTTCTAAATTATAGTACCTTTTTCAATCCTCGTTTTTTTTGTCTTTGCGGTGTTGAGTTCAATGCCTCCAGAATTCGGCAGAGAGTGGGGAATGGCGTATCTTAGCACTAGGTTCCCTCTGACTACCCTGCGGTGTACGGGATATAGCGTGAAGCTGATTTATTTATTTGTTCTTCAATCTCAATGTGTGAGCATCGTATTTTTTTAATACCACCAGCTACTGTAACGTTTAAATTCAGTTTCACGCTG
>DWGR01005331.1:0-10451 GCA_018247715.1 Heliconius burneyi
TTTGACAGGGTTTGACTGGGCTGCGTGTTTCTGGCTTAGAATAGAATCACCCTGGTACTGGTGGTGTCGTAAGAGGCGACTAAAGTAAGTGTGGGAGAGTCATGTCGCCAGCAATGACAACATGCATGGGCAGACTCAACCGGATCATTACCACATCCAGCATTTAAAACCGGCGTGAAGAAGTGGCTTTATGCCACTGCTTTTCGCATTAGGTAAAGCCGGGTTCCGGCGCCCAACCACCTCAAAAGCTGGCAACGCACCAGTAGCTCCTCTGATGTTACGTGGCGTTGTGGGCGGCGGTGATTGCTTACCATTAGGTGACCCGTACGCTCGTTTGCCATGTCGTTTTCCATTTAAAAATAAATAGCAATTAGTAAAAGTAATTAAAAATCAATGAAAATTAAATAGTAAATTCTGTTTATGTCATAATAATATAAATATGAAAGTTTATAAAGATGGCTGCTTCTTGTTGATAGGAAGTACAACTTACATAAGTCGATGAACGCGCTCATTTTATATGAAATTAAATACAAATATAAGTTTATAATGGTATTATTCGGTAACACCAAAGCTAAGACTTTTAAAATGTCACACACTCGAATAAATAACAACTTCAGGTTATTATTTCACCGTTAAAACTAAAAATAAACTGTTTTTTTTTTAAATTATAAAGAAACAGCCAAACGTTTAAATTACGAAACCAATTCCACAAGAAATTAGATTTCACGATAAAATAAATAAAGTATTATTTAGCTATCGCGTCGCATGACCGGTGGAGCATCGACCTACCGACAGTAGTAAAGTGTTAGAGTTGATTACGGCGAGTAAATTATGCCAGATGCTAATCTCGACTACTTTGACGTTTTAGCTTATTAGATATTGTTATGAGGCAGTCGTGGACTAGTGGCGCAGGGGCACTGGGTAAACGACTTGTGGATGGTTGTGGATTCTATCCTAACTCGAGGTAATTAAATTTTATATTTTCATTTCTTCGATCTGGTTTAGAGGCAAACCGCGGCGTTGAGTTTTGGATGAAAAGAGTCGAGTGTCTTAACACTAGGTTCCCTCTGTCCACCCTTCTGTAAAGCGGGATAACGTAAAACGTGAAACGCTTAAAGATTGTTAAATACATGTTAACCAAATTTCTAAGCATATTTCTTTTGGTTTTGATGAGGGCAAATGGCTACCCTAGCTATGTTATTTAGTTAAGTTGATGTATAGCCAGCGATGCCTGCATTAGATTATTCTATTGACCTTTTGTGTATGGGCGCTTTTACTTATTTTTCGTATTTTAAATAAATGGAAAACTTTTGTTATCAATCTGGGAACTCTGTATTATTTTTTAGTGCATTTTAAAAGTCCACACTGAATTTTAAAATATAAGTTATGAATATATAAGTTATTTTATATACTACATATTTGTAATTAGTATAAGACCCGGTCAAGTGCACGCCGGATTCTTCCACTGACGGTTCCATATCAATTTTAGGATTGTAGGTCAACGGAAAGTACAATTTATAAAAGATGACAAACTTAAATTCGTTCATTTTGTATGAAAAACAAATATAAGTTTTTTTCCGTTATACAAATTTATTTTTTGGAAGTTTTTTTTATTGGTATTGTATCTTCTCATATTTATTCACTTTTTTACAAGAGCCGGTTGACCTGGATATGTTATGTAAGTTAGGTAGATATAGTCTCTTCAATGCACTTTACTTTCGAATACACTATATGGATATTAATCTTATTTTACTTAATACTATCCTTTAAAACTAAAGATCCTAAATTTATTCTGGTCGAATAAAACTTCACCGTCTTTCTTATTAACAATCACTTTTGGGTTACCTTATGTGATTAAAGTTTCTCTCTATCTAACCAGAAAATTATTTTAAATCAAATAATTCAAATTATTCTAAAGCAAGTCTAAAAGTGGACGTAAAAGTGCATATCATAGCTAATTTAGGATAATCTAGATGTAGTGAAAACAAAAAAAGTACCGTATTCGCATATAGCAAGGTAGGGAAAGGCAACGTAATATTTATACATTCAGTTCTCTACCTTACACTCAATTTTTTGAGACATTTCGTATTCAGGGGTGATATCTCTTCTCTTATCTATTACTAAAGGAAATTAAAATTTCGTCGAATGGGAACCTACCACCGTCCCGCTTTTTACAAAATTTTATAAACTGTAAGTCACGAAAAATAAAAATATACATTTAAAGAGAAATAACTATAAGTTATACAGTCATGACACGGTGAATAATAAGACGTGTTTAGCATAATATTCGAGATACGCACTCGCTCCTATTAATTACACACGACAATGCCCGCTATACAGCGACATGTCACGCTGATGGCAGTTTGATATATAATTTGCTTCTCGGGATTTACTTCGGTCTTCACTCATCTCTATTATGTTGATGCCAGTCGTGGCGCAGTGGTACAAGTGACTCGTCGTGTGGATTTATTTAAATTTATATTTCTTCGCTTTCTTGCACGCCGCAACTATAATTGGGTGGCCACAGAGAATCTGTAGTTAAGTCACCATTCTCCATTTTATCCTCATGCTATTTACATGAAATAGCATGTCATTCTGTGACTACCAATAAACTGATTTTACATCTATAGAAATTTGAGTCCGCGTCTTTTCGAAACCGTCCAAGCGCTATGACCAGTAAACCAGACATTGAACGTACGCTACATTCTAATTTTTATACGGTGTCTCAAAAAGCATTTTGAATTCCAAAGTGTGGAATAACTTTAAAATGGTTATAAGTACTGTAATAATTTTTAATATTGATCTTTTTACACGTTATCAAAGTTACAAATTAATTTGATGTAACAATTAATTGTGAAACTTCAGTAAATCTATCGTACATTAATTGGTTCCCGTGTGAGGAGGGTCTTTGCTATTGAACAATGGTATATTATGAACTTTGTAAGGGGTAAACATTAAATTTGTAACGTACCAACAGTAATGCTAGGAAATTTTATTAAAGAATGTTTTGAATGTTAATTTAACTTTAAATTTAACTTAGATTTAACAATCAACACGCCATTCCGGAATCGGCAGAAAATGGGGAACGGAGTGCCTTAACACTAGGTTCCCTCTGCTTTCCCTGCTATATGCAGGGTACAGTGTGTAGCTGAATAAGATAACCTAAAAGAAGTGTTTTATAGATTGTTTATACGTATATTTGATTATAGCGTGATTTCAGGCTACTTTTTGCCCAATCTAACGTAGCGGACGTCAATTTTATTTTATGTATTCTAAGAAACTCTTCTCCGTATCTGTACAATAATGCTTTATAATTATAAAATACTAAAACACCTAATAGCTTAAAGGCACAGAATTAAAACATTTGAAGCTTATAAAGAATTCTTATAAATCTTGATACATCCCACTTTATGCAGAGAAGTCCATCTTTTTGATTAAATTGTAAATCAATTTCCTCTTATTAACTAAAATTTTGAAAATGTTACCATTATTTTTACACTTCTTTTACTTTCTCAATTTATCCCATGCATCAGTGTAAAGCTAATGCGTGTCGGTTGCCGTAACTTTCAGAGCTTTGTCTAAAAAAGCTGAGTGAGAATCGAACCCGCGTTCAACTATAAATCTAAATAACACCACAAATCGTCTATTCACGACATCATTAACTATTCCTCTAAATAGCCGTGAAAATGTCTGAACGATTACGTTATTTTCCATTGTGCTTTCAACAACTGTATACAATTTGATAAATTGTTACAACTACAAGTACAACGAGGGTCCTTTGGGTGTCGGCCATCAATTGTAAGCCTACTGTAGATTTTTTTGTTGTTCTCATATTTTCTCATACGTTGCAAGTCTTGGTGTGATAAGACTTTGACTTTTTTATTTAAAATCTGATAATTCTACAGATATAATATGCTCCCTATACTGTTTCATATTATTATTTAACTGTTTGAAATTTTAAATATTTTACTGTAATCCTAAGTCTACTAAAATAAATTGATTAAGCTAAAATTATTATTAAATAATAATTAGAGGTCGTCGTGCGGCACAAGGGTGTGACTGTTACGCGACGGTTGTGGGTTCGATCCCCACTCGAGGAAGTGAAATATTTATTTTCATTTATATTTCCATTTCTTCGCTCTGGTGTCGAGGCAAAGCGCGGCGTTAAGTTCTGCCAATCAACACGCAATGCCTCCAGAATATGGCAGAAAGTGGGGAACGGAGTGTCTTAACACTAGATTCCCTTGGCCTGCACCCTGCTGTGTGCGGGATATAACGTGAAGCTGAATATAATTTTTTAAATAATTAAATTATGCAATTTTTTTATATATTTTAATGTTATAATAATCTGATATCATCTACTTTAGTAATTTCATTTTTAACTTGGGAGTGAAATTGTGAGTGTAAATAGCATGGAATAATTTTAATTTTTATTGGGAAGATAATAAAAGAAAGAATATATATATATATATATATATATATATATATATATATATATATATATATATATATATATATATATATATATATTTATATATATATTTATTTATTTATATTAATTTCACTTGTTTTAGCGTAATATCATAAAAGTATTTGACAGTTAGTATGTACTGAGAATTTACAGATACTCTAATAATATTACAAACATGTGAAATGTCCGGTTATAAGAACCGAAACTAGAAAGTGGAAGATACAAGATGAAAAATCTTGTTTTCTCTCGTTTTCGCACGAGGTCCGAAAAATCCTTTCTTAGTGCTTTCCTGCTCTGATCTTTTTTATGGAAATGATAAGGCAAATGAGGGAACAGCTTACTAGGCGGTAAGTGAACTTCGCCAACCACGACCCAATGTAATACTAGAGGAGCTATAAGAGCATTGCTGATCTTTAAGTTTCCTCCAATTCCCGCTCTCAATATCCAATAGCTTCGTCTGAGAGCTGCCAATCGGTCACTCAGTAACGGAGGAGAGAGTGTATAGTGTATGTACTCTAAATACATAAATCGTAGATATCATAATAATGTTTACTTTATGTATATATTTTTTGGCTTAAAATTTAATTTAATAATATAAATGCTACTCATTAAAAATTCATGTAATTCGTTAAAATTAATTAATACAATTAAAAATGTCCAGCGTTACTGAATTGTAAGTCAATTATTATAAATTCGTTTTATTTTATAAATTTCGTACAGCTATTTGCAAATAGAGTCCACGTTTATTTAGTGCGAGTAAATAAATATAGCCTAGATAAATTTTAATATTTTTTGGGGTTCCGTACTTCAAAAGGAAAACGGGATACTTATAGGATCACTTTTTTTGCCCATCTGTCCGTTTGTCAAGATTTATTTTCTCTATTTTCGAGTCGAGCTGAAATAAATATCAAATATTCAGATTTCTTGGAGCACAGAAAAAATTAAACTTCTAAATCAACGCCATCAGAAAAAACCAGCATTTATGCATCATTTTTGCTACAATTTGTGTGAAATTTACCGCATAATCAACACCTATTGAGATACATTTATGTATCTGCTATGAATATTGATTCGATCCTCATTCAGAAGAATTATTATATGTAAATCGTTTTTATTTTCCCATTCTACTGATTATGGGTTCCGTATAAGTTCTCCTGGGTTCGTTTTGCGCGACTTGTCATTGTCACATAAATATTTGTTTCAAATATAGTAATTACTGATAATCAAAATGAAATGAAACACACGAAGCTCTAAAAAGCTTAAAAAAGTAAGTAAAAGAGCTGATAATGGGCTTTCGGCTTAAACGGCTGATGATATTTTCTCGAAACATATCTTTGTTTATAACTATGTCAACTATCGAACAAAAAAACTAAAAAAAGGTTCTTCCGCTTGGGAGCTTCAGAAGTTGCTACAGTCGGAAGCTTGGGAGTCAAAGAAAACAACATTAAGAAAACAAATTCCCCATATAAAATAATCAAAATAAACTAAAACCTACTGTATCGATTTATACAATAGCTTCATTCGAAACCCTATAATGGCGTGGCAATAAGCAATGCAAATGCACATCGTTGCGAGGAGCATCAAACAGGCGAGGAGTTAGCGCTCAAATTCAATTTCATGGTGAATTTACCCAACAGTCTTAACTTGGCGCCCGAAATGGGGCAAATAAAAGTCTTTCGAATTTCTTTCGGTTACGTCATAATATTCGTGTTGTATTGGATTTACAGGTTATTATTTCTTGAAGTACATGTTTGTACGTATTTTTTTGTTAAGTTCTGCTATTTAACCGGATGTCTCAAAAGCATCTCTTTAAGTCGATGCTTTATATCGTTCTCGAAAAAACTTAATGTACTACTGTGCTATAAGAAATTTTAATTTATCAATCTATAAACAAAACAAACATGAACGACCAATACTCCACAATTTAACAGCTCATTCTAGATCTTATCAACCTTTCAACAAATGCACAAGCGACAGTCGTAAGAATCTGATCTATTGCTTTGTTTTCAGCCAGGGGGAGCTAGTGTGATCTTTTGTAATTGAATTCGGCAGCAAATTAATGGCGGGTCTAAGTGGCCGAAACCGCTTGCGCTTAACTTGATTTAGTTTACAGGATGACTCAATTTCTTAGCGAGCTGCGTGATCTACCCGCATCTGTCGGGAATCTCAAACGTTCGATGGATTTATTATGGAGCCTCATCGAGCCTTACTTATGTTAATGTACGTACACAAAATATACAGGTATTCGAATTAGTATGATTATAAAATAGAATAGAATAACAAAATCCAAATAAGGCAGATGGAACCTAGTTTTAAGATATTATATTACGAAACCATACTTCCTGCTCAAATATCAAAATATCAAGTGGCGGAACTTAACACAGCGTGTTGTCTCGTTAACAGAGCGTAGAAATAATACTAATTGATCCCGCCGAGCAGGAATCAAACCTATAGGTTGCGTTTAGATGTAGTATAGCTGCTCCACGACAGCATATTTCATGTCATTGCTTGAATTGTATTATTGTAAGATTTGGAAGGAGCGTACTTTAAGAGATTATTGTATATTTAAATATTTTCCAAGATTGACTGTACTTTAAAGCAGAAAACTATATCTAAGCTATAATAAACTTAGATTTGTTACTTAGCTTGTAGATTATTTATTTTACTATAATTATTTATACATTTATTTTGTTAGCTTAAAGCTATATCCACCGGGCAGAGGGAACCTGGGAAACTATTGTTAAGACGGAGTGTCGGTTCCCAAAATATTCCCCTTCCCCATTTTCCGCCGACATCTGGAAGATCAGAAAATATAAAATAAAAAATCAAATTACATAGGCCAGTTGTGGCGTAGGGGAACAAGGTGTGACTATAAAATCGATTGGTTGTGGGTTCGATCTCCTTTCGAGAAAATGAAATATTTATTTAAATTTATATTTTTAGTTCTTCGCTCTGGTGTCGAGGCAAAGCGCGGCGTTGCGTTCCGTGTCTTAACACTACGTTCCCTCTTTCTACCCTGCTGTGTGGGGGTAATAGCGTGAATAAATATACATATTTTATAAATATTACTTACAGTAGATAAACTGAATAAAAATTCATACACTTCAACCTTTTACCATACTACATACAACTTTCGTTTCCTTTACAACGTTTAAGCACTCTTAATATACAACCTTTGTATCCCACCAGTAATATATTTTTGATACCGTAGATAAATGTACTTCTTCTGTTCTCTTGTATCGTTTCACCCGACAGGTGGTAAATGCCAGTCTCCCTTAGGAGTAAAGATGTGAGACGTCTGAAGAATTCTATTAAAGTAAAATCTTTTTTTTTCACCACATTCAAAATGTACAATACATTTTATTTAAGTTTCCTTTTTAAAATGTTAGGTTAAATTTTGTTGGAATAGTACATTTTTATTTACGTCAGCGTTTTGAGCTTAGCCATGTTCGAGCTCTTCTGACGGTTGTTGGTATATATTATGTTGTTCTCAATAGATTAAGCATATCTATGTCTTTGTCTTAGGGCCTTAGTATAATTAGCTTTTTTCATATTTTTCATAATTTTTAATTATATAAAACAAATTTAGTTTATAAAATTGCAATAATTTCTCTATTAATGATTGAATTGATTCTCTATTAATGATTAATTTTTTGTTAAAATACCGTTAGATTGAATGTGGGTTCGATTCCCAGTCGAGGGAATTGATTGTTTTAATTTGATGCTGTGGTAATACGACAAAGCTCCAATCAACACGCAATGTATCGCAAATGAGGGGAAATAATTGGGTGGGGAAGGTAGTGTCCTTACATTTAATTCCTTTTGAATAACCTGCTATACAAGAAATAGAACAGGAAGCTAAAAAATAAAAAAAAAACATTTTAATAACTGTTTACGAATTTCGTGTATTTCTTCTACGAATTTAAACCATCAGTATAATTAGCAAAACGTTTCACCTAAAGAAGTTACAATATTTATCCCAAAATAGATCTCAAGATGCCGAAATCCTTTCCTATAATTGTGCTCCATTTAAAGGGACAATATAAACGATTTTAAGTCTTTAAGCCAACACCTCTTGGCACCGACACTGTTAATTAAATTATAGCGAACCCAAAGTGTAATTACAATCAAATGATTTGATAGAAATATAGAAATTCTTATAAATTTATTTCAACGTTTCAAGAGGCCATCATGGCGCAGGAGCACAAGGTGTGACTGTAACGCGACGATTGTAGGTTCGATCCCCACCGGGGGGAAAGATTTTTTTTCTATCTTTTAATGTATTGACAAAAGTAATAGGGTAAAACAATAATTAATTTTATAGCTTCTTTTTTACAGTAGTGAATGTTTTACTAAATTATTAAAAAATATATAAGTGTTAAGGTGGAGTTAGAAAATTCTCTTTCCTCCATCCCATTCGTATAATTTTAAAGAAATTTTCGAATACAACGTTAATCTTAATATATTAAAAAAATAAAAATATTTCAAATATATTAAATGTAAATCAAACTTCACTACCTTGGACAGGGAGGATGGCATTAAAATCGAAATTGATTCTGCTGGTAGCATAAGGAAAGCTAGAAAAATATATTCTTGATAAAATAGTAATTTTTCATTCCAATAGAAAATAAAAATTGTATTAAATAAAAATGCAGCTCGAAACAAAGAAAATCACGGTTTCAGCATATTTTATGCAGCAGTAAACTCATTATATCTTTAATATTTCTCGAAGAATGGGAAAAAGTCATTCAAAGCAAATGCTTAATAGATTTTATACTCCCCTGCCAGGTTTAATTGGTCTCTAGAAATTCCAAGTTTCTTATACAAAGTTACTTCAACCGAGAGTGGGAGATGTCTAATTACATTGGTTGTCGAATAATGATCGCAAGGTCTGAAGTACTCTCCGTAATGGATGAAGTTCGACGAAGTCAGGGCATCTATAATTGATGATATAACTTAGACAATAATGACAAGAGTTTAGGCCATTTCGATCATATTTTTCTAGAATTATATGTATTTTCGGTAGTGGGGCAGGAAGAGGATCGTAAAAAGTATATATTTTTTAGCGAATCAAGGTTAAATTCATTTAAATCAAATCAGCTTCACGCTGTATCCCGCACATAGGAGGGTAGGTAGAGGGAACCTAGTGTTAAGACACTCCGTTCCCCATTTTCTGCCAAATTCTGGTAATATAAACGTAAATAAATATTTCAATTGCCTGAGTTGCCATATTCCCTGAATGGGGATCCAACCCACAACCGTCGCGTTACAGTCACACCTTTATGCCGCTGCGCCACGGCGGTTCGATTTACAATTTGTGATAGTTAGATGTTATTCGATTTAATCATAAATTGTAAGGATATAAATTCTAAATAACACGTTCAATTTTCTAGTTTCTTGGCTTTCCTATGAAAACATGAAAATAATTTATAATTTTATTTTAATTACTATATTTACTTAAGGTGACATACTCGTATAGAGCAGGATAGACTGATAGAAACTTGTACTGAAACAATCTGTTCGCCACTTTTCGTATAATATGTAGGGATGACGATCATTGAAAAATGTGAAAATTAAATAATGTACTTTAAATTATAAATAAATATAATTAATGTTTATATTTCAATAAATATTATTTTTATTTCAACAATAGAAGCCACCATAACAGTACATAACTACTAATATGGTCATAAAACGTAATCATCAATACAATTCTGTTTCACCGTGTTATATATGGCTTCCGCCATGGTCGCTCAACCGGTGATCTTCTGGTTTACCTAACCCACCGTTGGGCTGCGGCTATTGAAAGTAAGTGTGAAGGTCTGGCAGCTAGTTTGGACATGGCGAAGGCCGTTGATCGAGTGTGGCATGGGGCGCTCCTTGCGAAACTCCCATCCTATGGGCTTCCCGAGAATTTATGCAAGTGGATCGCCAGTTTTCTCACTGGGCGCAGCATCAAGGTCGCTGTCGACGGTTTTTG
>DWGR01005332.1:0-10450 GCA_018247715.1 Heliconius burneyi
ATGGTTTACACATACTCCAAGTAACGTAATATGGAGTTGACACATAGCGTAGGTTATTTGATTGTATATTAAATAAAATTAAATACACATTCAGTGATGTTTATGAACAATGAACTGATTTGCAAGTAATTTTATTGTTTGAAAAAAATAATAATAAAATGAACGTTCATTTTCATTCAATTTAATTTATAAACATAGCTTGTGTCGTTAATGAAAGACAAATGCTAAGAAAAAAAACTAAGAATGGACAATAAATCTATCTATTTTAAAAAATAAATTTTGACGCCTAAAATAAAAATTAAAAAAATCCTTCGAGCCGGATTTGAACCAGCGACCTATGGATTCCCATCGTCAATAACCAACTACAGTCCACCGCTCTACCAACTGAGCTATCGAAGGTATATGTAGTCACTTGAAATTTTAGTATTATTTTTTTTATATACAAGATACAGAGGTAACATCATAATTTTCATCTCCTATTTATAAATATTAGACGCATATATCCGAAAAGAATTTATGATATATTTGTGTATACTTTCAGAATGCTATTAGATCGCATGTTAATTGTAGTTCACTTTTTTCTATTTTCGTCTTCATGTTGTTAGTTTTCTCCTAAAACGTGTCCTTCCATAGTATTAACTGGTTATAGTATTTATTTCAAATTTTCTCTAACGCGTACATAAGTCATTTGGAATAACCAAGCCTGCACCAAGTAAAAGGTTGGTACTAGTGGTGCAGAAAGTAAGAAACAATTTAATGATTCAACTTTATATTGCGGACCGGTCCCTACAATAAGTTGCGCATCTTTACCACTAACAACATAACGATATCGAGGTTTAATATAATAATATAGAACAGTTGCATCATTGATTGTAAACATATTATTTTCTGCCCCACAAAAATAGGTGAAACGCCGCACCATTGTCAAATATGCGGCAAGAAGTACACTAGGAAGGAGCATTTAGTGAATCATATGAGGTCTCATACGAATGACACGCCGTTCAGGTGCGATTTGTGCGGCAAGTCCTTCACCAGGAAGGAACACTTCACCAATCACATATTGTGGCACACTGGTTAGTATTCATTTATGTTTGTACTCGTATATATCAGCGTTGCCGGAATTTCTCTTGGTGAAATGAGAGGTTTTTGAACGTTTTAGGGGAAAAACCGGAAGTTAATTACTATATTGTTTTGATTTCTTGATCTTCAGAGTATTATTCTTTTTGAATATAATTAAAATCTTGAAGTATTAAAAAACATCTCGCCGTTTAATATGGAATAATCCATGAAAAGCGGCACTATGCCTGACTCTATCGGGACATTTAATTTTTGGGCCAAAAATCGCGATATCTGGCAACGTTGATATCTATTGACGCCTGTGTTTATATCAAATACATGTATTGTTGTAGTTATGTACTGCAATTTACTGGTAACAGGCTTGGTGTTCGGTTTTCTTATTTTGTAATAATAATCTTAGTTTCGAGTTTGATTCAAGTGTTTTTAGTTCATACTTTTGATTATTACTTTTTTTCTCTTAACTTAATCTTTTAATCTACAGGTGAAACTCCACATCGATGTGACTTTTGCTCTAAAACCTTCACTCGTAAAGAGCACCTGCTGAACCATGTGCGTCAACATACAGGAGAATCACCGCATAGATGCAATTTCTGTGCGAAGTCCTTCACAAGACGAGAACATTTGGTCAATCATGTACGACAACACACTGGTGAAACGCCTTTCCAGTGCGGATACTGCCCTAAAGCTTTTACTAGGAAAGATCATTTAGGTATGTTATATTATATTACTAAAAATAAATAAATGTATTCGCGTAAGACTTGCATTTGAACTTAGTCTGGCCTAACAAAATACTTTTAATATCTTATTCAGCAAATTCATGTAAAACATTAAACTTGGAGAGTAGAAAACATAATTTTTTATTGTTTCTTACAGTAAATCATGTTCGGCAACACACAGGAGAGTCCCCACATAAATGTACATTCTGTACGAAATCTTTTACACGCAAAGAGCATTTAACGAATCATGTGCGGCAACACACTGGGGAATCCCCACATCGATGTACATACTGCGCCAAGTCTTTCACTAGGAAGGAGCATCTTACAAATCATATAAGGTGAGATATTATAAATATTTTCAATAATATATCTCCAGTAGGGTTTTTTTATTAATACAAAAATGTGTGTCTGTTACTAATTACTAATATATTTTAGTTAGTAAAAATAAAACATATAATTATGTTATACTATTTGTAACATAATTATATGTTTTATTTTTAACTCCTAATTGTTGCATGGATCCTTTACGAAATCTAGAAACATTTAGAAATAGCAATGCTGTGCTACAAGCATTCAGAGATGAATTATTTTATTTAGTATCACAGACAAATCTTGCACGAAAACAGGCATGTTTTAAAAACAGAGGTAAGCCTACAAAAATTTTTACATTTCAATAATTAATTGTGCTCCAAACGGCATTTGTGGGAAGTCCCCCGTCAATGTAGCACAGCATTGTGCATTCCGATACGTGCTGATACGCTCTACTGAGCTAACCTAACCCTCTCAAAGTAGGTATATCGTCAGTTATGAATGTAACAAACAAAAATCTTTTTAAATTAAGTTCTTAACTAGCTGAAAAGTAGAAAACAGAGTGTTTTGACACTAGATTCACTTTACTATATGTGTGACAAGCTGACGATATACCCAATAATAAGATAAATAAATCGGAATGTATGTATCTGTTGCGCAGACAGCATACGGGCGAGACTCCCCACAAGTGCACGTATTGCCCGCGCGAGTTCTCGCGAAAGGATCACCTGCAACAGCACGTGCGGCAGCACACAGGGGACGCGCCCCACACCTGCAGCTACTGCAGCAAGAGTTTTACGAGGAAAGAGCATCTCGTTACTCATGCCAGGTTTGTTTTAGGTGTTTTTTTGATAGCGTGCGAAATGCCAGGAGGAGGATTATTTGTGTTTTTTTTTTATAGAGGTGTTTGAGTTGTATTTAATAGATATTTATCCGGGAATGGAAGGGTAGTTTCGTTTATGATATGTTTATCGTTTGTTTATTTAAATCGTCTTGTGTATTTATGTTTCTGGATATTTTATATGTAGTTGGATGTTATAAAGATACAACTTTGTTGACTGGAGATGTAAAATTTGATTGAATATCTAGACTACTATCTAGAAAGTAATATTGAAAAATTAGTTGAAAGAAAAGAAATGTTACTCTTTACAGCCACTATTGCTGTTATTTATGTTTACTACCAAATGTGTATCTCCATACTCCTTATGCTAATTATTTCTTTAATTTTTTAATATATGTGGCACTGTATACTTGTTTACATATCATGTGTTAAATAAAAGTACATTAAAACCTACAAAGTTTACTTCCTTATAATATTATAATAAAAGCGACATATATGAGATAAATAAAGAATTCGAATAGACTACTATGTACTGACTGACTGAGGTAAGACGCACGCACAGCCGTAACCGCTGATGGTAGGAACGTGAAATTTGAGCAGATATTTATTTTCGTAATCTGGATATCCAAGAAGAATTTAACGTATTTTGAAACATTTTAACCGTAAAGGGATGAAATAGGGGTTGATAGCTTGTATGAAAAAATAATCGGCACCGATTTTTATAAATTTTTAAATTCAGACTCTTAAAAATATTTCATTAAACTCGTGTTTCATGGTTTTTTGAATTCACCCCTAATAATAATAAGCGGGCGAAGCTGCACGCGTCCACTAGTGTAGAAATAAAATAATATTTGAAAAACATATAAATTTATATATTTGTTACAGACAACACACTGGCGAAACGCCGTTCAAATGCACGTACTGCTCGAAGTCGTTCTCGCGTAAGGAGCATCTCACGAACCACGTTCATCTTCACACTGGTGAAACACCGCATAAGTGTCCATTCTGTACTAAGACATTCTCTAGAAAGGAACACTTAACTAACCATGTCAGGTAAATAAATTGTAACTTAATTTTTATAGTAGTATTCAAGTAATAACGTTTATTGAAATAACAAGCGACCCACTCGCGGCTTCGCCCGCTTGAACTACATTAAATATTAAATCTATGAATAATTTAATTTACTCGCTTAAAAACAGCCTTAAATGTTAAATTATTGATTTGGGTAAGAATTTATAATATTCTTTGTAAAATAACTGTAATGATTGCTGAATGATATTACAAAAGTCCAACATCGAAATCGAATCCAAAATAATTAATCGAAAAAATCGATTGAGAAACTCCTCCTTGAGTCTGTTAAAAAAAAGGAATCGTTATAAAAAAATACAGATTTATTATAATATTTATTATAACTAGTATAGATATAAATTGCTATATATTCGCAGGCGAACTAATGCCTTGAGTTCAATTAAATGACGATACCTTTTTATTTTAATAAACCTATTTTGATAAAACAAACTTTAAATGTTAAGCTAAATTAAAACAAAGCAATTGGTGAGAGTTGTCTCAACCGTGGCGCGGAGGAACAAGCGTGCTACTGTAAACGCGACAAGTCGGGGGTTGGAGTCCCACTCGAGGAAATGAAATATGATATTTAATATATATTTTTTTTCGCTCTGGAAACTAGGAAAAAGTACGACGTTGAGTTCCGCCACTCAAAAGGGGAAAAATTTTCTTTTATGAAATATTAATAATTTATGTTATCTGAATTCTTTCAAACAGATGAAGCACTTTTTGGTGAAAGTTTCTTAAATGGTGTAATCTTATGTTAATTAGAACTACACAAATCATATTGAAATAACTATTTTATTTGCTATTTCGAAAAAATACTATTAATTTTTATTTAATTACAGAATACATACGGGCGAATCTCCACACAGATGCGAGTTCTGCAATAAAACATTTACAAGAAAGGAACATTTAACCAATCACTTGAAACAGCACACTGGTGATACGCCGCATGCGTGTAAAATATGCTCCAAACCGTTCACCAGGAAAGAACATTTAGTAACACACATGAGGTAACATATTTAGTAAAAAAAATAGATTTTTAGACAAAATATAAAAAACTTTTATATAAAAAAAGTTATAAAGTTATATAAAAACTTAGGTTTAGCCCAGAAGTCTTGAAAGTATTTACATTAAACAGAACATCAAAATCACTATAATGGCTTGCTTCTAAAAAGAAATAAATTCTAATATGGACGATAGCCACTTAACAATGTTTTACGATTTTTTAACTCAAGTAAACAATATACAAAAATTCAGAAAGCCTAACTTTAGAGCAGCCACGACTCGTTCGTTGACCGTACTCAATAATATTATTGACTTATAAAAACTTCTTTATCTACAGATCCCACAGTTGTGGGGAGAGACCACACATTTGCGGTGAATGCGGAAAATCCTTTCCTCTCAAGGGTAATCTGCTGTTCCACGAGAGGTCACACAATAAAGGCGCTAACTCCTCAAATAAAACGTTCCGTTGTGACGTGTGCTCCAAGGAGTTTATGTGCAAAAGTGAGACTGACCTGTTTTACTTTTTTTTAAATAGTACATCTATCTTGTTAATTTACATACAACTTAGTGCAGTGAAAAAAATTGGCAAAATTTGAGCCTCTGAGAAATGCTTGTTTAAAATTGTTGCTGAAAATTTTTGAGATATATATATTTTTGAGACATTGCGTGATGCGACAACGTCACGCATTGTCTAAAAGAGCGGGAAAATGGAAATAATTAAAATACAATCATTTTTCCTGAGTTAGGATCCAACCTTACAACCATTTACATTCAGACGCTCTCCCACTGAGCCACGAAGCTTATCAAATTTGATTTAAATATTTTAATGGTAAATTTGTAAGATTTTTAAGTAAAGTCTTTTACTAATATATTTGTTTTTTGCATTAGGTAATTTAACATCCCATCGAAGAACCCACACAGAAACAGTCGAGGGCACCACAACTGCAGAGCCCACACCTGAAAATGAAGATTGTAACAAGTACGACAAAGAGTCACCGGAAAAACCTGAAAGGAAACACGACATTAGGTATGCCTACAAAATTTACGTGTATTTTTTACTTATTAATTACTTAAAAAATGTTTTAATTTAAATAAGGTTCTAAGGCAATTAATTATAATGGTACGAGTAGACTGAGACACTACACATGTCTCTGTATAAAAGAACACAAGTGACAAAATAAATAATTGATGTTTTTAGATAGATTAGGCGCATAGTTGAAAGTCTTGGAACATCATTATTTGATATTTTCAATACATCGTTTGCGTTTGAACAGCGTGCTTCGGACTTGATTTCCGTACATTTACTAATAATACATAATAGTACATTATTACTCAAACGCAAAAAATCCATACAAGTGTAACGAGTACATACATTTAAGACAGACGTTTATGTCGGAGCTTATAGCGTAGTCTATTAGTAATAAAATTTATTTTGATAAAATCAAATTAATATTTAAATTATTTTCTTATGTTATCCTTTGTTTTGTAGAGCGTCATCAGAAAGCAGAGCAACTACTGAAGCAACTGCTGGACAAAATCCATCGCCAAATCCAAACCCAACTGTCATGCAAATTAATAGCCAGGTGCATTACTATTATTTCTTTTATTTTGCTTTACAATTTAAGAAACTTTTCACCTCCACCACTTAAATTAAAATTTTCGAGACATGGCCTTTTGAAATCGAATCTTAAATAATTAAGAAACTCCTTGAATAATTAATGTCGTGCTTTGTTTTACCAGAGTGAAAAAGTATAAATGATTCAATGCTGCAAATGGGAATCGAACCCACAACCGTCGAGCTTACAATTGGACATTGTGCTATAATGTTGTAATGTGTAGTTCTTTATTGTCTATAGAAAGTAAAATTATGTTATAAGTCATTTAGACCGTTAGTACAGTGACTGGTGGGTAATGCAATAGATTTGCGCCCGAGCCGTCCGTGAATTAATTATTTTGTTACAGTTAAATTAATACAAAGTTTTCAGCCTGAAAGAAAAAAAACCCTATTATATTCATTATTTAATATCGAAAACAAAGTCTACCATGGCTAAAGGAAATCTTTGTTTTATTATAGCAAGTGCGAACGGGGCCTACAACGACTACCAGCGTATCAACAGGCACGTTCACCCACACCGCCACCACACAACACCACACCTCTACCAGCATAGCCCACCACCCTGTAACTGTGAATTACTAGCATCCACTTGTGAATATTTTATATTCAATTGAAATAAGAAACTCTGGATAAACGATTTAGCGTCTATTTATAAATTGCGTCACAAGAATTTTATGATTTTTTGTTCCAACACTGTGTTTATTATAGCTGCAGCCATACTGTAGCCATTTACGGTAGTAAATCATTAGTTTTTTGCTTCACAAAATTTGCCTTTTTGTACGTAGATATTAAATTATTAATGCATGTCACGAAATCTAGGTTCCCTAATCATGTGACGTAATTTATGGATGGCTTCTAATGTGTTGTTTCATTATGATGACGAGAAATATATCTGCTAGGCTGAAACTGATACTTGCAGGTGCATTTTGTTAATGTAGTTTAAACTAATAACAAAATGATTATGGTCAAACTGGCCACAGCCCATTGGCTAATTATGTGTGTTTATTTACATATCAAATATATGTAAATAAACTACTTATCTATAGATTAGAATCTCATTTGAAAAGTGTTTATTTGTTGTATATGGTTGTTAAAATGGTAATTGGTGTACTTTGCTTTTTTTTTTCAAATGAGATTTTTCATACCAAATCGATTTTTTCGATAGTAAATATTCCTTTTTTTCTCAATGTAACAATGGCATAATGGTATGCGGAATATATAAAATATATATTTGTTGTGAATAATATCTATGAGAATAAAAATATAATAAAATGTACCTACAAGAAGGTATGTATATTATAAAAAATGTATTATATAATGTAATGAATTTGTATGACAAACAGCTGATGTGTTTTATAGTGTAAAATAATATGTTTTACTTGTTAATACTAAAATAATTTATGTGAATAGTCTGATAATAGTCTAATATAAACAGCTATTATGTGATTTAAATATAGTGATATTCATTTTAGCTCGTATATTATATATATATTTTTGAAACTTATTTTTATAGTTAAATTTATATATTTACATTACTTATAGTTTCTTTTATTATTTAATTAAAAACTATAGTATTTTACTTACTATCAAAATGTTTTCATATATCATGTTTGATACTTTATTTCTGCTACATTTTTTTATATATTTGTGGCATATTACTTACTAATATTCAAAAATGGAACATTCCTCAAAATTAAAAAAAAAACAAACAAAATAATAATTATATTTCGTTTTCAATTTTAATAAATAATTTAATTTTAATCACGTATTTTGAAACAATTCTGGAGATCAGAGTGTAAGAGACAACTATTCTTGCACCTCCCTACATAAAATTATTTAATTATTAATTATTTTTGCAATTTTATTACCCTATTTTTAAATTTATGATTCTTTGCCATTTATGTACAGTACAAGTGTGATAAATCAATAGAAATGTTAAGTATGTATAGTTACTGGTGGCAGTATGCTTAGCTTAGTCAACCCACCAGTATGAGGAGTGGTGTTATAATCACTCCCATGATTACTGCAACAGCTTGTAAAACAAATTAGCTTGTATATGTAAATAGTTAATGTTTACGTCTTAATTAAATTCTATTATTCTGTAAGGCTAACAATATTCAAGATGATAAAGGTGAGCGGCTATGAGTGAAGCTCATCAAAATGTATACAGACAAAATGGATAGCTTTTTTAACTTGATTGTACTTTTTAAGCAGTTGTTCGACTGACGCTAAATTAAATAGTTATGTAGTAGGTTTATTTGAGTGGAGGTGTGCGTTAATACGAATTTCAAAGGGGGCCCAAACCTACACTTGGCTTGCAAGATCCAGGCACTTCTTCAATGTCCTCTCTCTGTAACGCAAAGGGGTTGTAGTATATCCTTTAAATGCGCATTGTAGTGGCAGCCATAGTTTGTTCTTGGTGTAATCTCACTAAAAATATTCTTATATACATGATTGGACCAGTGCTTAGGTTGCTTACATGGTTTCTCATATAAGAATATTTTAATTGAATATGATCAGACCGAATACAAACTGTGTTTGGCACTATAGTGTGATTAAGGCCGGATGCCTTAATTCTCTTTGATGATAGTTTTCATTGATAATCGCCCACCTCTATTATTTGCAGCATTGTGGATGTATAGGTATATGATATTGGGATTTCAACGATTCAGAATCGTCTTGTTTACTGTTTCCTTTTCTACAAATCATCGAGATAATTTCACATCTCTAAAGTAGTCTTTTGTTAATCTTTAATGGTGCCACTTTTATTTATAGAACTTAATTATATAGTCACAATAGCATGTACTAAAATCTTAAATTATGTTCAGTAATTTCATATGGATGAGATTAAAATGTGAAAGAATTTATTGACTTTTATTGATTTGTCGTAATATAATTAATGATACAATATAATTATATGGAAGCCTATAAATTATTGTTCCTCCTTGAAATAATTTAAGGTAAGATCAAATTACAACTATCAAAATATATTTTTTTGCTTTTTTTTAGCTTCACACTGTATCCCGCACATATCAGTGTAGATAGAGGGAACCAAATGTTAAGATTTCCCCAATTTCTTCCGAAATCTAGAGGCATTGCGTATTGAGTGGCAGAACTCAACCCGCGCTTTGCCTCGAAACCGAAGCGAAGAAAATGGAAATATAAACGTAAATAAATATTTCACTTCTCTGAGTGGGGATTAAACCCACAACCAGTTGATTTTGCAGCCCACGAAGTCGCACCCTTGTGCCGCTGCGCCACGCCGGCCTCAAAATTCAATTGAAATAAAATTTAAATATAGTAAAAATACCATTTAATTTTTTTGTAACATTACTTGAGACTAGTTGTAGAGACATAGATAGGCATAAAAGTATGACTGAAAACGCGACAGGTTGTGCGTTCAATTCCCAGTTGAGGAAATATTTAATATTATCATATCTTCGCTCTGGTGTAGAGGGAAAGTACGTCAAATACTTGGCATGTAACTATTTCTTTTTTTAACTGACTTCTGTAAGTAAAGGAGGTTAACAATTGAAATGTTTTTTTTTTATGTTTGTTACCTCATAACTTTTGACTGGGTGAACCGAATTTGAGGTTTTGAAAGGTAGTGCTTACCATGTGGTCCCATTTCTTTTTGGTCCATTTCTGACAATGGTATCTATGAGAAACTCAGACAAGTTTTAAATTTGAATTCAATATGTGCGCGACAAATAGGCGAATAACACAATGTCGCGTCAACCGATTTCGATGATTCCTTTTTTATTTGAAAGGATCTACTTCAAGGATAGTTTGGTAAGGTTCTGATTATGGGATCCG
>DWGR01005333.1:0-10449 GCA_018247715.1 Heliconius burneyi
AATTGATATAACTTTTCTATTTATCTCCAATTGAAATGACATAAACATTAAATGTTAACTTAAGTTTATCAAAATACAATAGAGAAACTCTTCAATTTTATACTTCCGTTATCAGCTTCACCAATCAGTTCAAGGCATTCTATGAAAAAATGCTTTCAAATCGTACCAACTCTTTAGACGCTACGGTGCCACAGACAGATAGATACACATGTCAATCTTATAAGACCCCCCTTTTTGGGTCGGGGGTTAATGAATTAAAGCCAGTAGAAGCCAGCCAGAGAAATAAAGCCAGCTATATATTTTTTTAACATCTTATTATGGAAGTAAGAACCTGTATAATTTTAGCCTCAGGCATTACAGTCACCGACGGCCGCAAGTCGAGGTTCAAGTCCCGCAGGGGGTGCCCTTACAGTCGTCGACTTCCTCACAGGCAGCCACTTAGTTCTTGCATTTCTTCAGAGACAGAGTACCCTCTTCCCTACCCAACCGGTGTCGCTGTAAAAGCCAATAGGGCTAACACCATTAACCTCAAGTTCGAAAAAAACCTAACCTAACTATTTAAAATATATATAGCAAGTATTAAGCAAACTGTCTTTTAAAAATTGTACTCAATTTTACTAACATTCAATAAAAAACTTAATTTTTTAGGTAGATAGATCTTGGTTCTTATCTTTTTTGTCTATTTCCTCGTCCTTCCTTTTATATTATTTAGTGATATTCATCTCTTGTAAAACCAGTGTGAATAGTACTTCTAAACTGTAATATTATATATCAAAACCAATGAAATGACAAAGGAATACCTAGTGTGGATACCGCAAAAATTGTACACACACCCTGACACACAGTTCAGTATCTTTTAGTTTTTATTTTTAACTTTTATACATTTAAAGTTAAAACATAATGTAGTTAACTAGTACTTAGTTTGATTAATCGCTCTATTTTCTCCAATAATTTAGACGATTTAGAGATTTAAGTACGTCGGAGTGGTCCAAAAAGTTTCGTTAAAGAGTGATTATGACGCAATTTTATGCAAATATGTTCTCTTCTTAGAATAGAGATAATAACCACGTGCTCTGATAATGTCCCTTCGATTGCAAGTATTGTCCAAAAATAATTATATTCTTAATTGATTGTTATATTGAATCATTGAGGTCGACAACATTTGTGTGACCTTTATATTTTTGTACATTTAATTTTTTTTTATGGTAAAAGCATGGCAAACGAGCGTACGGGTCACCTGATAGTAAGTGATCACCGCCGCCCACGACACCGCGTAACACCAGAGGAGCTACTGGTGCGTTGCCAGCTTTTGGGTTGGCTGGGCGCCGGAGCCCGGCATTATCTAATGCGAAACGCAGTGGCATAAAGCCACTACTTCACGCCGGTTTTAAATGCCGGGGGTGGTAATGATCCGGTCGAGTCTGCCCATGCCATGTTCGCCATTGCTGGCGGCGTGACTCTCCCACTCGTAAATAAATAACTCGTTAATTACATAAAGATAGTCAATAAAAGGATGAGGTTTAGTACGATCATCAAGTTGTGGTCGCCCTGAAGTAGATAAAGCCTAAAATGAAATCTGCACATGCTTCTACGGTAGACTTCACACGATCCTAATTTGTTGTACGTAAGCTACATTTGTGAGTACTAGTGATCTAAATCTACTTGTAATTAAGTAAATGAAAAATACTAAAAAAGACATTGTAGGTCAATTAGGTATGTTTAACTTAATTTTAACGCTGACAACTCTCTTCCGGTAAATTCTGTGATTATTATATAAGATCCTTTAGATAACAATACACATACTCTGTGTTATTTTATTATAGGTAACTATGTAGCCTCTTTTATATAATTTAAATAAGTCGAGCGAATTTCACGTAAGGCAGCATATTATTTATTAGTTCTGTAATAAAAATATGAGTGTAGCTGGATATGAACTTGCGTCTCTTGGACGCTCTAAGGTGGATTTAAAGAACTGTGTCCAGCTCAGCTTTGACATCCCACCACGTTGTAATTTATATACCTTAATAACAACATCTGTGTCAGTCTATTTGCAGGAGTCAGCAGCAGCTTCGCCCTTTTTCCTGCAAATTAGGGAGTGTCTAATTATTCCTTCCCTGATTCGATCCGCTTTCCGCTCAATTTTCATGAAATATTGCCAGATCGAGTAAATTAAAGTAATTTATTATTCCAAATTGAGGATAGAATCCATAAACGTCACGTTTACAGTGAAAAGCTTGTGCGAGTCCGACTCGCACTTAGCCGGTTTCTATCAATTACATACACATGTACGCTATAAAAGCTTATATTTTTGGATATATGCACATATTTTTATTTACAATATTTTAAAAGTAATATTTATTTACAGCATTGTAAATTTTACTTTTTATATCTTTAACTAGAATAGTATCGGTATGCTTGATTCAATTTATAATAAAAATGGGACACAGCTTTTTTTTTAAAAGAAATATTCTATATGTATAGAAATATTGTTATGTGTATAGAAAGGAAAAATGAATAATTTAAGTCGCTGCAGGACAGTTTCAGGCTTTTTTATTTGAATTATTTTCGGTTTTCCGCTTGAACGGATATACTTAAAATTACATTGATAGTACTTAAAAAGTTACTCCACGTCCTTTCTTGCAACGCTATGCAGAAAAAAAGCTGTTTCCTGCATAGGGATGCAGGAAAGGACGTGAAACAGATTTTTTTTATTAGCTACATTTGTAATTATATCAGAGAAATAATCTAATATAAGGAAATTAAATTTAAATGGCATCACAAATTTTCAAAGGATTAGGTAATCTATTATCCTTGACAGAACCACTAGGCAAAGCTAATTATGAGTTAATGATTATATGCACAACCATTAACTCTTATTAAAATTAGTTTTGCTTAATATTTTACTAAGATATTAAATATTTCATTTCATCGAGTGGGAATCGAACCCACAATCAGTTGCGTTTACAGTAACAAGCTTGTGTCCCTGCGCCACTATTGGGCTCATCTTCTTTCTAAATGTGTTAAGAAAATCGCTGGTTCGTTGAACTGATGATAACGGCATATTTTTACCGATAATTATTACATCTGGGATCAACACTCCGCTTGTGAACTATCTATAATACCTATTTGTTTGTTTTCATAATCATTTTGTATTACTCATATTTTTGCTTCGTATATAATATATTATGTGAAAAAGGTGATATATTGACATCTTTGTATTGAAGAAATAAGCACATGGAAATAATCAAGTTAAAAAAGACCGCTTCATGCCTAGTGGGATAAATGAAACCAAATGATCGGATACTTATGGCCAACTTTTAAGAAATTACGTGGAGTTGCGGAACACAACGCCGCGCTTTGGCTAAACTTGTTTGATTTCAGGTAAAAGAAAAATTTTAATTGCAATCTCACTATTGCAGATTTAATCTGGTAGTTGAGACATAATTGTTATTTTTATGGCTCGGTACCTTTAGTTTAAAGGAAAAAGGGAATCCTTATATGATCTATTTGTTGTACGTCCGCTAGGACCACTTATCTCTAGAAGTTATTAATACGAGTATATGTTACAAATTCCGGTCTACGGTCACTTAGAGCAAAGAAAAAAATCATGCATCAAAGTCAATGTATTCAAAATATGCGGTAAACGTTTCTACATCGTTTTTCCTGCATTTTCTACAATATTTGCCGCGTAATCAAAATCTATAAGGTACTTAATACGGACCTAATGATATAAAATTTTGCGCGAAGTGAGAAAAACAATAAACATACCTATAAATAAGAAAAGAACTGAAAAGTGAAAATTCATAGATATTTCATAGAAAAAAATCATTATAAACTTATTTTTGTAGTTGTGTTATATTACATTAAAATTAGTGCATACGTCCGCAAGCTCCAGTTTGTTAACTTTTATAAGTTGTGCTTACCGTTGACCTACAATCCTGAAATGTACGGAACCCTAAGTGGGCGCGTCAGACTCGTAATTTATTTATTTTTTTCTATTATTTACAATGTACTATTTAGAAATTCAATGTAATTTAATTCTGTTCGATTTGTACGACGGCGAATTTATTGACATCTTTGTTCTAATAAACTAATAATAATACTTTATTGTTCGAGCACCTTCTCGCTTTTTCCCGTATAAAATGGTAGATAGGGATCTAATCTTAAGACACTCCGTTCTTCAGGCACTCTCAATCTGCGTTTTGTGCTAAGGGATGTAACTCAACACTGCGCGCACCAGATTTACATGTACGGCATAAACTGATGTCTGTGATTAATCAACTCGATTTTCCTATAAAATCTGTTACAAAGTAAGTAGCCTACGAAAGCTGTTTTTTTAAGTCTTACCGTTTAATGTCTCTTTCTGGACATGTGCTACTAAATCTATGCTTCTGTATGACGAAAACTTATTATTTCTTCTATCAGACATATTTTGGTCATATTTAACTTACAACCAAGATAAGGCGTGATGAATATGAAACGGCTATACAGGATTACATCAGAATAACGAACGAATACACTTAATATCACGACCTTTCAAGGCCTTAGAAATATGCATTTATTATTTCACATTAGTGTATTTATTGTAAACGCGACAAGTTGTGAGTTCGACACCTACTCGAGGTAATAAAATATTTAATGATTTCATTTCTTCGATCTAGTGTCGAGACAAACAGCGGGGTTGAGTTCAGCCACTCAACCCGTAATGCGTCTAGAATTCGGCTTAAAGTGAGGCGCGGAGTGTATTAACACTAGGCTCCCTCTGCCTGCCCTTACATGCGTGATACAGCGTGAAGTATCAAGTTATAAACGATTTTTTTTACTTTTAGTTAAGATGCCCACTTTGAGCTCCTAGCTACCACTACACTACACGTTTAACAAAGAAAATGACTAAATGATATGGAGTTTGAAAAAACGAATACTTCTAAAACTAAACTAACTATCCTTCTCAATATCAAGCGCTATACTCGTAAATGCAAATGCATAATTCTAAGCACATTCTATAGTGCTTAGAATTATATGAACCTTAACTTGAGTGTTTTACTAGAACCTTTTAAGAAATTTTACTATTAAGGCCCCGGCTCCATCATCAGATCAGTTCGATGATATCATATAATTGTATTGTCATCCAAGCTACGCGTGACTCGGACTGCCAGGTCCAATTGAGTTTCTTAGACTTTAAAGCGAATAAAAGCATTATAAAATATAAAATTTTTGAGAAAAAAAAAACAGATTTCAACAGGATTGCATAATCCGACGAACGGTCGAACCCAACCACACTCTCATGAAACTAACTGTTACTAGTATCACCAAACTAAATACCAAAAAAATAAGCATCGAAATCGGTTGACGTAATATGGTGGCGTAAAATTATTGTGGGGAACCCATATTAATGGGTTGGCGAATAGATTTAGCTCAGCAGCTTTCGGTTCGGTTAAAAAAATAAGATTATTACCTGACGTGGAAACAGCTCGACTTGTTCACTTCAGCTACTTCCGTAGAATTATGTACTATTGGCTATTGGATTTTACTTTGGAATAATGCAGCCGGTATTCAACGAATATTTTTCCTATTGAAGCGAGCTTCGTGCAATCTATAACTTAGGCCCAAAGACTAAAAAAAATGTCTCCTTTTAAGTCTATTATTTCTTAGGATTTCACCACAAATGTATAGTTTTCAAATTTTTTCCTCAACTAGTACTTCCTATAGATGCTAGCTGCCAAATTTCATAATTCTAGGTCAACCAGAACCCTATTAATTTTGATTCCTTTTATAGAAGAAATCCGTACATAAGAATGTATGGTTCCAATTTCAACTCGATATCTCTAAGCATTCCTGAGATAAAGAATCTTGACAGACACATAGACAGACAGACAGAACGACGGACAACAAAGTGATCTTAAAAGGCATGGAACCCTAAAAATACAGTCGGATAGATAACCTACTACTTTTACAGTTACGGTTAAAATTGGCTTCAATATTGCCGATTGGTTTATCTTTGCTAGTTTCTTAAAATATTACCTAATAATCATACACTATATATATATATATATATATATATATATATATCATAATTTATATATCCCTTTCTTCGCTCTGGTGTCGAGGCTAAGCGTGGCGTTGAGTTCTGCCACTCAACACGCAATGCCAGAATTCATCAGAAAGTGGGGAACGGCGTGTCTTAACACTAGGTTCCCTCTGCCTACCCTGCTGTGTGCGGGATACAGCGTGAGGCTGATTTTTGTTTGTAATTTTAGTTCGTAATATTAGTTTAATAATAACATACTAAATCATAAATGTCAGAATTAACAATTACGGACAAAATTAAATATCCATGTCTTCTTGTCCAGTGTGTAATTTGTTCTCTATACAATGTGACATTGGCGAAGTGAATGGTCCTTATTCTGGCAAACTCGAAACGTCATAAAGACTGAAGAAAACCAACATGTAGATAAATGTTATAGGTTGTTTTCCTATTATTATTATATTATTATTCAAAAATCAATTATCGGTTTCAAGGCATAAGGGGTCGACTCGTGGTCGTGTGACTCAATTATCATCAATTATAAATAAATAAAAAAATAATAATTGCGTTATCAAGATTTTTTTCATGTATTTAATAATTAACTAGCGGCCCCGCGCGGCTTTGCCCGAAACGATACGAAATATTTAATTCATATTATTTAATTGTATTTGGGGAATATTGTTCAATTATCTTTATATGGTTATCTTAACTGTATTGCACTTATAAATCGTAATTTTAATCTTTTACGATTTTATTTTATTTTGCTCGCAAATACTGTCGTATTAGAAATGTGTTTAGTTATTTCCTACGTAATTCAAGATTTCGAGGAATTCCAGGATAAAAAGTAGGTTATATGTTGCTCAAAGCTCCGAGCCCAAACGAACAGAAAGAGAGACAAAAACTTTAGCTATAGTCAATATACTTCGAAAAAAATATGATTATTTTAGAATCACGAACAGATTCTTCAATTTCTTCAACTTATTAGTATCTACATAAAATACCAAACTGTAATTATATATTTTGAAATTCTATTTAATTTACAACAATTAAAATACAATTTATTTGATTAAATAGACGCCGCCTACAAGACAGTGATAGTGGGTTCAAATGTCGACGATGTAGTAGGGATATGATGTTCATATTGATTTTTTAGAGAATAATATTGTCATATACCTAAAGTATATAGCTATTATATTCTCTAAGGAAAATCCAGGATTTTTTGTGTAATTTCGCCACTTTATTATGTTTTGTAATTAAAAAATATATGAAATAATGCTTATGTCAATTTATTTGCAAAAGAAGTACGAGTATTTTGAAGCCAGTCGTGACACAGAGGCACAAGCGTGCAGCTTTTCCACTCCATTTTCGGCTGAGTTCCGTAGCCCAAGCAAAGTATTCGAATCGTTGTCGATACCAATTTGTATAGGAATTGAACAACATCCTATACAATTTGGTGTCGACAACGATTCGAATACTTTTCAATAGTTATTCGTACTTTGGCTACTGAAGGCATTGCGTGACGAGTGGCCCAAGCCAACGTTGCGCTTTGCCTCGTTACCAGAGCGAGGAAATGAAAATATGAAATGTTTAATTTCCTCGAGTGGGAATTGGAACCGACAACCTGTTGCCTTTATAGTCGCACGCTTGTGCTTCGTCGCTTGTGCTTCTTCGCTTGTGCTTCTGATCAACTGGCTGGTATTTTTCAATTAAAGAAGGCTTTATATTATATCGTGTCTAAATTACATAAGTAAAGATTAGTACCGCTCGGTCTACACTGTACAGCCTCCTTTATCAACATCTCGTTGCTGAACCACGTAATATGATGCAATAATTTCAATAATTAATTTATTTTGTTTGCGAAAAGTAAGCAAGGCAAGAGCGATGTTTTATATATAAATCATATTTCAATACGCCTCGTGTGACAATCTGTCACGTGTAGAGTAAGTGATTCGATTCTTACAATTTTGTATGATTTTTTAAATTTTCTTATTGCCTGAAGAAAACTAATTTTTAAGCCTGTTTGGGAACACCGCCCTGGTTATACGACCTTGAAGATAAAAAATACAAGAACATAAAAAATATTACAGATTATCTATGTTTACTGAAAATGCAGTATACAATAGCAAAAATTAATGAAAGTAAACAAATGACTACAACAATATTATATTTTGTTCGGAGACATCTGACACATTTTTTTCACCTTCGTTCGAGCATCGAACTTTTGTTGTTTTCACGGTTGCTTTAATTTATTAATAAATATAAAAACATTAATCGTGCTATCGACTTGTGACTAGATGCGGTATGTGGCCTAGGTGACCTATTTGCTATTTTAATCTACATATATATTAATTCCATAATCTTGTTGTTTTTCGTACATCCACCCCTGTTGACCAACGCTTTCTCTTGTCATATAAGTATATTTAAAATATAATGATTAGTGTAGTTATAAACATAGTTTTAGGACATTCGTAAGAGAAGATTCACACTTAAGTGCTGGTCACGATTTGTTCTAGCTAGTTCAAGCACTATAGCGTGAATCCTCCCTAAATACACATCAACGTTCGCCTCTGCTATGCGAAATGCTTTAAAATGCAGTAATACTTCTACAGATTTTATTACAAACCTGGAAAATATTAAAACATGGCGACTAATCTAAATAGTATTTCATGTACTACGTTATGAACACTTAACAAACATAGCGGATGACTAACGTATTGGAAAAAATAGAAGCAGTGCCTCGTACTTTTGATCCAAGTGAAATTTTAAGGGGATTAGAAATTCATAACGCTTGACTCTACTCCACCTAGACGCATATTCTGGTCCCAAAATTTTAGTAATTACAATTAAGTACTAAAACATAAAAAACAGACTTTAGACACACAAACATATTAGTCAAAAGCTTAATTCGTTTTTTTTATAATTTTAAATTTGATAAACCAATTAACCTGTCCCCGCCACATGGGGCCTGGGGTATGACATATCTCTAGATACATAGGGTATCTAGAGATATATCTCTAGATATATATCTCTAGATATCTCTAGATAGATAGGATCATTACCACCCCCGGCATTTAAAACCGGCGTGAAGTAGTGGCTTTATGCCACTGCGTTTCGCATTAGGTAATGCCGGGCTCCGGCGCCCAGCCACCCCAAAAGCTGGCAACGCACCAGTAGCTCCTCTGGTGTTACGCGGTGTCGTGGGTCCATTTTGTACTGAGTTATTCTCGCTAGTCTACCAAATTAGATTAAAAAAGACTTAGAAGACGTGATGTAATTAGCATGGTTGTTATTGTATGCCAATGAATACTTTAGTCATTCAAAGTGTTTGTTTATATTAAAAATTATAATACAGGGAAGTTTCTTTCTTTTTGAATTGACAGTAATATTTAATTACGGAGTAATGTATTGTAATTAAATATAGTGTCTGTCTGTTTACACAATGTAATGTTAGCGTTATAAGTATGACGCTGTCGGACCCAGAATGTAGGAGACATTTGTGAGCTTATAATTAAAATTATGGTCGATGATATTTAATTACATTTGTAAAATATTTCAGATTTGATTGCCTAATTTTGAAAAATTTTTATATGTGATTTGTGTATAATACAAATAAAATTAATAAATATACACAACAAATTAAACAAAATATCGAAAAACCTAGAGGCCATCGTGGCGCAGAAGACAACAAGGTTGTGGGTTCGTTTCCTACTCGAGAGAACCACAGTACAGCGATGCGCAGACGAATTAAATAAAGAAGCTGGCAGCGGATACATGAAAGCTGCTCGATACCGAGATGGTTTGCGCTCTATAATTGAGGCCTACGTTCAGCGTTGGACGGCGACAGGTTGATAAATGAAATCTGAAGTAAATGTGATATTTTTTCTGATCAAATACAAGTGTAGCTATTTACCGCATAGGTACGCTAAGGGAAGTGTCGAGACACTCCATTCTCTAAAATAAATTATTTAAATTAATGCTGTAAACTTTACTATATCCGTACTATAATACTTTTAAAAATTTGAGTACCTATTACAAAAGAATTATCTGCAAAATCAAGGATTGTATAAAAACATATTTATTTATAAGAGATAGTAAAACATTTTAATATATTTACTACCAAAAACAATTAAATAGACCTTGAGCGTATCAGTGGGGAAGTCATTTAAGATTTATGACTTTAAACAGACGCGGATTTGCTGTAACTAAAAAGTTTCTGTCCAATCAAAACGTTCGGAAGTCACGAGGTCCGGAACCATTACATTGTGGGATCCACCTCCTTCTTTAATGTAGGTTAAATATATATATATATATACATTTTAAACAATTATATTAAAAAACAAAGTTGTATTGATAACCTTTTCATGTAATATTAATATTTCATTGAAATTGCATAAACTTTATGGACAATACGGATAGGTATTTAT
>DWGR01005334.1:0-10448 GCA_018247715.1 Heliconius burneyi
TACCCGCGGCAGTGTTTCCAGGTCGATATGATATGGGTACCTTCAAAAAGCGCGTCTACCTCCACCTTAAAGGCCGGCAACGCACCTGTAACTCCTCTGGTGTTGCACGGGGTCGTGGGCGGCGGTGCTCACTTACCATCAGGTGACCCGAACGCTCGTTTGCCTTGTCCTTATACCATAAAAAAAAAAAAAATTGAAAAGTAACTCTGTCTGTGATGCAATCACGGCCAAGCCGTTGAACCGATTGTGGGGGAAAAAATTCAAGTGTGGCATCAGATGAAAGCCTTTGGTAATGGAAGTCGAAAAACAGAAAAAGACCTCCAATTTATGCGAGTAAAATCAAGTCATATCCAAATTAATCTCAATCAAGTCAAATACAGATGACTATACTAAAATAACCAATTTTCCCTAAATACACTATATTAAATAAATATTCATATAGTTCAAGCGGGTGAAGCCGCCCGGGGTCGGTTAGTATCCCAATATATGTAATTAATGAAATAAAATATTTGATAAGTATCAGAATCATTTAGCAATAAGTAAATCAATGGTATAATATATATAAGTATTCAAAGTAAAAATTCGCAAATTTTTTATGGCACTTTTGAAACACTATATAAAAAGTGTTAATAATGTTTTTTTCCCTAAATATCTAAAAAACAATTATTCATCCCCTTTTTAAACGTATATGTCATCGAAAACTACCCCTGGCAGTAATTCAAAATTGCGTTAAAAGAAAATTGCAATTTTCATTTTCGATACTTTACCTAGGAACCGTTGAAATATAGTTTGGGTACTCCGCTACAGATAAAGCTTGAACCTATAAAACCGTTAATGGAAATTAAAATCATAAAATAATTATAAATAGCGTAGTATAGACAAAAATTGTATATAAAATAACTAAGAACCACATATATATTTGCATTTTAAATAAAAGACTATTTTTAATAATGCTCGAAGGATACTCGTTATAATTAAGGTTTGGTCGTTTTGTTATGTCGCTTTGTTTCTTCAAAGCGATCCAACGATACGGGTTTTAAAAGTGGTGAACCGTTTTTCAATGAATTCGAGTCGATTCGGATTTCTTTTCCTTGAGGCAAATTTTGAAACAGTTTAATAAATTGAGATTTACTTTACTGGTGACCTTAGAGACCGATTTTTAGATGAACCAATTTTATTAAAAAGGCCTTCTGTTGATTTAAAAAAATAGCTAAGTAATATAATGTGTATATATTATTTTAATGCATTATTTATTTTCAGGGTCACGCTGTATCCCGCACTTTTCAGGGTAATCAAGACTACCCGGAAACTTAGTGCTAAAACACTGCGTTCTCATTAAGACACTTCCAAACCTCACTTTTAGTAAATTTGAGAGGCGCTTTCAGAAGAAGAAAGTGTTGAGTGGCGAAGCGCCGTCACACCAAAGCGAAGAAACTTAACTTGGCTTCACGCTGTATCCCTAGCGGGGTAGTCAGAGATTACAGAGCGCCAAACGCTACGGTCTCTGCATATCTTTTTTAAAACTCTTCCGTAGAAATTAAAGTATTAAATATTTAACTTCCTAGAATGTGAATCGAATCCACAATCTGTCACGTTTGCAAGTCACAGTTTTTGGAGTAGATAAACTAAATATCATATCATTCGCCTTTCCCAATACTTTATAAATATTGAGAACATTGCACTTTATCTGCCTTTGTAAATTGTAAAGTTGCCTATTTGATTTAACCCCTAAGCAATGACATGAAATCTAAACTAAGTCTACATATACGTGTCGTGGGGAACGTTTTCTTTACATTAGGTTCCCTTTATTTTTTTTTAGCTTCAACCTTGTTCTTGTTAAGAAAAGTTTAATTCAAAGTCATTTTTATTGAAAAAAAAAAAACAATTGAAAGAAGTCACAACATCTTTATGTAGCAGATGCAATTCTTCTTAATCTCAATGCAAATGTACCTTGGACAAAGGTCGCTTTGGATGCTTGATGCGGATATTTACAATTCAGATTAGAGAGTAGAAATGTCTACTTTGAGATAAAATTAATATAACCAAATTAATTTCTAGCATTGCGACACAGATTGCAGACAGATTTCTTGTAGCTTCGCATGGTAAGCAGGAGGTACATCACGTTAATACACTTGTTCCGGACTTTATACCATTTCCCCAACATGGAATGGAATCCACAACCATCGCGCTTAAAGTCGCAAGCTTCTGTTACTGCGCCACGACGGCCTCAGATTTTATCTGATTGAAGAAAAATCTATTAAGGTAGTTTCTATTTTGAATGATTAACTAAGTGTTCAATTATGAAAATAATAAGAGTAAAAATATTTAAACAATTCTCTTTGCCTTACCAATTTTATTTGTTTTATGCGAAAACGTAGATGATAATATTGAAATAGTTTTGAAACTGAATTTCGCTTTCGATTTGAAGTAAGCATCGAAGACATACTGGCTTACAGTAGGTTTTATAAATTTTAAACATAGAAGTTATGCATTAAGAATATTTTAATTATTGTAATATGTACAAATGATAAATAAGCAGCGTATATAGAAATATGAAGATTTATTCGATAAAATGTTTGAAAACATAAAACTTAACATAAATTAAATGTAAATTTTTTTTTAAAGCAATTAATTGTATCATCTACTTCTTGTTTAAAATTGTCTATTGACGAAATATAATAAACAAGTGAAAGTAGGATCCTCAAGTTATGATCGAGTTTGAAACTTTAAGATTTATGGGAGAATTAAATTATTCAAACACATTTCTCGTAATAAAATAAATTAAATTAATCTTGACTAAATTTGTATTTATTTATGATCGTCATCTTTTGGATTTTTTTGTCAAACAGATGTATGCAACATCTGTTGCATACATCTGTTAAATTGTAAGTTTAATTGTAAGGCTTTACTTAAACTCAGTTCTTACGTGTGTAAAGTGTACACACTCTATATAAACTATACATAAAATATATATTTGCAAACGTATAAAACTACGAGAACGTGCATTCAAATCCTGCTATGTTAATATTTTTATACGTTTTCTTAATAAGTAAGTATTCAGACCAGTTCCCGGTCGGACCTTTATGATGGAAACGTATAACGTTTCCATATTCGTATAACGTATAGAAACAGATGGAAATCCTTAACATTGTTGGTATTTCGTCATTCAGATCAGATATGTTTCCATATTTTAGTAAAACTTAGTTTCATAAAAAAAATATATAAAATAACTTTTAACCTTTTCTTTATTAACTTATCAACTAACTGACCTGGTATACGTATAGACTTACGATATCATTTGTACGCCGCAGAAATAGAAGAAAGAGGTTTAACAACGAAGTCCGTCTATAGTCTGTGTAAAGATCTCATCTTGTCTAAAACCATCAACAATTCATTTGAAGGACGTACTTCGAAGGTGGCAATTTGTTAAGGAAGAGAGTGCACCTCGACAGTAGAGACGTACGTTAATGCACATTTCTAAGGGCTTGCACTTGGGTCGCAAGTCGCAGACTCTGAGCGCTTTATTCGGAAATACAATGGGCGGCACTGGCTCGGTGAATGCATTGAATGGTAAGTATTCTATCCAACATGTCGGTGAAAAATTTAAATATAAATAATTTTCTGATAAATATATGAACAGTGTCTGTTTATTTGTATAGATATTTTATCTGTATACAAAATAAAACATATTTTCAAAGATTTTTACATACATTCAAACTACGTCTATCAATAAAATGCAAAAATTAAATTTTGCGTAGAATATTTTTGTCTTCAAAGTTCCTATGAAAAGTATGAACTAAATACTATAAAAACAAACGTGTACGGTAGTTGATAATAGAATCTATTAGTATATTTTCAATTTTTAAATATCTTTTGATATGCAGGAAACTAGAGCAGCTGTCGCTTGCCAAGTTTTTTATTCAATAGCAATTCCAAAGCCATTTACGTAAATGTTCTTGCACAAAGCTTATTTATTATCGCATCGTATTTGCAATTCAAATTCTTTGTAGCACAGAACGAGATAAACCTGACAGCGGTCTTTTCTATATAAATTCAGATATTTAAATGTACCTTACACTGTTGCAATAGTGATGAGTTTTCTTGTAGATAGGTACCATAGTATTATATGACTAAGAGTGAAGTCGTATGCTGCCGGGATATCAAATAATTGGATTCAAAGGCATTGAGTCGTTAGAATAATTAAATCTCAATGGATGTATGTCGAACAAACTCTGAACTTTTGAATGAGATTCGTTTTACTTGAAACTGTTACCTGTGCAATGTTTGCAGTAATATTTATGTAATTATAACTTAAGTGTAAAATTAGACATTAACGCTTATGTTGACTGAAAAAAAATCAAAGGTTATTGGTTCGATCCCTTTTCGATGTCAATTATTCTCACTCTTTTCCCGCACATATATATTTACGGGCAAATTTTGAGGCTGTTATAAAAGCGTTTAATTATCTTACATCTTTTTACTATATTATATCTTATGTAATGATCTTACGATCGGCTCACTTGTAATATTATTATTACTTTCGTTTAGAGAGTCTCTTAATATCATTCTTTATGATACTGACAGCGGACAATCTGTGAAAGACAAATCATTTGAAGTCGCAGATAAAACACCAATATCTATCTAGACCGGTATCAGATGTTTCATCTATATAATACTATATATGAACATAAGTTATCTTTGTGTATATAATAGGAATAGCGCTGGGATAGGGACATTAAAGTGACTTGACTCTCAGTTCTCTACTTTTTAGTCGTTTAGAAATTTTAGACATTAAAAGAAATACATTAGGAGTTTTGGAACCATGATCCGTCACTGAAAAACTCGTTTCTTTTGAACCTATTTTAATTTTAATGTATTTTATGCATAATTTAAATAAATATCATTTATATATTCATGATGTTCACTCGAATATGCTGAAATATATGACGCATGTATAATTTTTAATGGGTTTGCTGTATATGGCTGATGAAATTCGCATATTCAGGTAGGCAATATTAAACAATGACGATGAATATTAGTAAAGAATAACTTAAATTATTAAATATATTATTGTAGATTGCATTGTTTAAAGGTTCGTACCTAAGAAGATAAAAGGGGAACCTTTACATAAGCACTTTTTGGTCCGTCTTCTGTCAAGACAATTTATCTCGAGATCGTGTGGATATATCATACTGAAATGAATATATTTATTTAGGTCTGCGGTCCCTTGAAGCATGTTAAGTAATTGGTTTCCTATATAATATAAGAAGTTATATGTTTCTCTGTTAAGATTCTTTTTTCAAATATCTTGGAGCTCTGTGTGCTATTTGTTTTTTGAGTTTTGCTACAATAATATAATCTGTACCTTAAGTACGAACTCCTATAATAGAGAACTTTTAATATTATAAATGTAAGAATATATGAGGATAAATGTTTGTTCTACTTTCACGCATGAACTACTGAACAAATTTATATGAAACTTTAATATATATCAAAATAGCACATAGGCTACGATTTATGATATTATTTGAGTATAATACAACAATGAGTTTAAGCCGGCGAAGCCACACGTAAGTCGCTAGTTATCCATTACCAAAGTAATAAATTGAATTGAACTTAATACAAATAGAATGATGCTTATTTTAACTTTGTCGGGGTGGTAATAAAATCAGGGCGCTAGATCTCGGACGCTCTGTAAACTCCGCTAATTGCTCTTGTTAAGTGTGACACAAAAGTTTGATCCCTCTTAATTTCCGTAATGTATCCGTAAATAGTTCTACGTGTTACGTGTCAATAACTATTTTGTAAAGATGTTCTGACGAGATAATCTCTCGTTGAGCTTTATGTTGTAAAGTGATGAAGTGATTAATAATGCTTTTCTAATACTGAGACCACAATATTTTTATTTTATTTCATCCCCAGTGAACACAGAACTGCAGCACCCATGTAGTCCAATTATTTTGTCGTTGAAATCGAGAAGGATACATTATTTGATATTCAATTTAGCTATTAGTTAAAATTTACGTTTTTGATAGCATATCATTACTTATTATTACTACTTTTAATAATTAGCACTATGTTATTTTTAAATTGTTTTATTTTCCTAAGTTCTTTGATCTAACTTTCATACTGAACTTTTTTTACTTTCTTCATAGCAATCATCTATAATTATCATAAGAGTTTTCGAATTTTTCTTGTATATTTATATAATAGTCTACCTTGGTACCAAATATAAAGTTATTAAGTCACTTTAGATTAGGTGAATGGTTTTAAAACGATAATATTTCAATAAACGTTTGAGTTTAATTATTTAATTAATACGTCACAAGCTAGGCTGTTTTGACAAATATGTTCAATTTTTTCGTGTATACTAAGTGGCTTATGAGTTATGAAAGTCTTAGAAGTCG
This sequence comes from Heliconius burneyi, assembly GCA_018247715.1. Lineage (NCBI taxonomy): Eukaryota > Metazoa > Arthropoda > Insecta > Lepidoptera > Nymphalidae > Heliconius > Heliconius burneyi. Next base: position 6,408 of record DWGR01005334.1, read on the forward strand.
CCTGTAATGGTTCGTGTAAGTGACACTGCGCGTTTCCAGCTTTTTTACTTGGCTGGACGGTGGTGCGTGTTTGTTGTTTGATATGAGACGTTTTAATATTCAAATTTAACGGCGGAACAGTTCGTGTTTTGAATAAACGTAACTGTTATTATCTTTAAATATAAATTTATATACCCAACTTATCCTCCCTAACACACACAATGCACCTAAAGTTGTAAAGAATCAAATTATAGGATATAAAGAAACAGGCAGAAAAGTATTATTCAGCCACCGCAAAATAAATGACTGCCAATAATTACGGCCATTTTTCTATCTGATTTGAGCAAGAGATTCTTTTTATCTTTTGTGTGTTTGTACATGTTATTTATTATTCGATTTAGCGCTGCTATTATTTATGATAACTTGTATAGCAATTGTTTTAGTTAGTAGCTTTAAATATTATAATAAGTTCATCGTAGCGCAGTGGGACTGGGTCTGAATGTAAGTAAAATTGCTGTGGGGTCAATTCTAACTTTGGGATGGGCATTATTTCCACAATGTATTCAGGTGGAAAATGGAGAAGCCGCGTTGTTGTGCTAAAATTTTGAATTATTTAAAAGTCATCCTTAACAAATTTTACTAAATATTATATATTTACTCCTATTATAACAAAAATATTAAAATAATAATAAAATAAGGCTGATTTTTTAAATATAATATATTAATAATATTTTTTTTACTTTTTTTTGTTAAGTTAATTTTAATTAAGATATTTTTATTGATTGTGATATACTTAAAAAATACACAATATTGGAAACTACATACAAAAGTTCAACGAAAAAAAGGTTATATTTCTTCTACTTAAGTTCACTAGTTTCTTCGTTCATTTCGCTATCGTTTTACGTATTTATAAATAAAGATTATAAGTAAAGAATGTTCATATTAATAAGAATAAATTATTTGTTTCAACTCTACACATCGTTTAGAAGAGACCATATTTTATAGCAAGCAACTAACTATAAGACAATATTATAATATTGTAATTGTTCTCATGAACTATTTTTGAGAATTTTTTTTAGAATTGTCTGCTCTATTATATTCGCATGTGGCTTGATAAAAATGCAAGTTTCATATTAGAATACACGTCAACGCAATCGTACAAAAAGTGTGAGGTTATTTTTATACGATAATATATATTTATATTATTATCTAATCTGGAAATTGAACATCAGGAAGATAACGAATGTAACCGTAAGACATTTTTTCCGAAGGTAATATACATTATGAATATATTTGTTTCGTTAATGTATATAAATTTTTAATTATCGATAAATAGTCCCATTTTTTTCGTAATATTTAAAAGATAGAGAGCCTCAAGCCTTCTAGCCTCTAATTAGCTAACTAGAGGTCTGATTGAGGCTAGTCGTGGTGCAGCGGCACAACTGTAAACGTGGCAGGATCTGGGTTCAATTCCCACTGGAGAAAATAAAACATTTTATATCTTCATTTCTTCGCCCTGGTGACTGGCGTTGAGGCCCATCACTCAACACACAATGCCAAAACTCGGCAGGGAAACAGAGGCGTCTTAATGGAAACGGAACGTTTCTAGGTTTCCTCTGCTTACCCTGCTATGTGCGGGCTTGACACTAGGTGACAAAAGTAAAAAAAGACCTATCTATAATTTATAAGGATATAATAGTAATTATTTTATTATAGCAATAAAACAATATCAACTGCATTCGAAATGTTTGATTTGACTAATTAAAAAAATAATTAAACGATTTTCGAACTGTGATTTTTTTTAATAGAGCTGGTTGTAGTATTCTCATTTTAACTAACGGTTTTTAAAGAGAAACCTAATGGTTCTTTAGCCTCGAAAAAAATGTCTTTAGATAAATTAAGTTTGATTAATTCGATTTTATATGATAAAAATTTTTAAGCAATAAAATATGTAAATTAAAAAATATATCTTTATTTTCGTTGATGTTAAAAATAATGTTTGTAAAAACAGTATCGTATTCCGTATGCTATAACAATAAAATATATATTATATATATATATATATATATATATATATATATATATATATATATATATATATATATATATATATATAATATAGACCGTCGTGGCGCAATGAGACAACGTTTAATTGTAAGCCCGACGTTTGTGGCATCGGTTACCACTGCACGGAGCGTCATATATCGAAAATTGCATGGAGTGAGCACAGTCTTATCACCAGGTTCTCATAAAGAAACTAAAATATAACAAAATTTTATACGATAAGGAGAATCAATAAAAACAAAATCACAGAAATAAATATATTTTATTATTGTAGGACGATGAATATATAATACATGTTATACATAGTTTTAAGTAATTCCATGTTACTAACCAACTATGTTAGTAGCCTATGTGATGCTTGATAATAAAAGATTTTTATTTTCTATTTTTTTATGTATTATTTTTTTTATTATTCTATAAAACAATATACATACCTATATTATAAAATTATAAGATAACATATTCAATACTACATTTATACTGTATTATTTTGAAATGTATTTAAAGAACTTGAAATTATTTTTGACACGTATAAAATACGTTGTCTAAATAGGGATTTTTTTCTAATTGTGGAATAATACTTTAAAAATTATAAAAATATTTAATTAATAGCATTCTATTTCGCCAAATGATAATTCTAGGTAATTAATTATCTTTGGGTAACGGAAATTTGTAAAATTCTCCCTACAAAGATACTAACAACATAAATAAGCTGTATAAAGCCTATAAGAATTTCGACTTAGCTTGATGAGAACATATGGCTTAGCGGTCACAGCGCTTAGACGTTTCCAAGAGGCGCAGGTTTAAATTTTTATACGTTTTCAAAATAAATAACACGAAATTATATCATAAATTATATTGATTGAAATGCTTACTTAATATCTTTAAAGACAAAATGAAATGGTCCAATGGTATAGTTAAGATTTCCATGTTTTACTTTTATAGGCGGTCCATTCCATTCGACATGAAAACTTTCAATAACTTTTTCTATGAATGTTTCTATTTCCAATTCGGCTATTCTTCGTCCTATAAAAAAAGTTAAACTTTGAGATATAAAATTCAAAATGTATGTATACTTTCATCGTTTTTTTTTAAATTTCTACATTACCGAAATGAAAAGTTGTACGTCATGATTGAGTATTGACATAATGACCGTACAATACATACAATATGAATAAAAGAGTTTTTTTGATGATGAATCTTCTTCATTCTTTACTTCTCAACCACTTAAAGACTGGGTTGCAAAACCTAACACCTTAATTTGTCTAACCAGGTTGTTAAATGTTTATGTTAATAATGTAGTTTTGAATATAATTAATTTTCCAATCATGCGTCATCAAGGTTGCGTTTAATTCTGTATGAAAAAATATAAATTATAAGATACCTACCAATGCACATTCTAACTCCGAATCCGAAAGGATTGTACGCGAATGGGTGCGTGTTTCCGTGATATAAGGCATCTGATTTGTCTGTGATCCACCTTTCTGGAATAAACTCATTAGGCTTTGGAAAATATTCTGCTCCTTTAGACATCCACTGATGAGCGAATACGACTTGTGACTAAAAATTGTAATTATTAATATTATTAAATACGGTGTACTGATTTTATCATTATAATAAACAAATATTTTAATAATAATAATAACGATACTTACGCCTTTAGGTATTTTATATCCTAAAATGTTATAATCCTTATTGAGAGTTCTTGTATTTGCCGGTGCAACTGGCATCATTCTAAGTGACTCCTTAATACAAGCCTTAAGATATGATCGCTTTTCTTCTTGGGAATTGATTTCTTGCCTTAGTTTATTTTGTTTTTCAACGTTACTTGCTAATAAATACAACGTCGCTGTTACGGTATTGGACGTCTAAAATAATAAATTGTTATTTAATAAATATCCTTTATTATGTAACTAATGTTATTTATGTTAAATCATTGTGGCTCAGGAAACATACCGTATCTACTCCAGCTAACAACATGTCGCTAGCCATAATTAT
>DWGR01005335.1:0-10447 GCA_018247715.1 Heliconius burneyi
ATGGTAATACAGGTGTTGTGTCGCCCCAGGCCTGTTTCTGATCAGGATTTTCGAATAAGATTTTTATTATTTAATATTTTTGGTTTTTTGCTTACTAGAATAAAATAAATTATAGGATTTCTAATTTGTTTAGATTCTTCAGTCACTTTTTTTCTTACTTTAATTAATAACTTATTTAAATACAATGTGTTCATAAAATAAACTATTTAGGTCGATGTTATTTTTGACAACTTTGCCACATACATTGCCCATTAAGGACATTTCCATGATATATGTCTTAGGGTCGATACAGTACGGTACAATGAACGACTTGAAGAAAATATGTTAAGATCAACTTTTAAGCAGTTTTTTGTTTCGAGCTAGCAGAGCAACTAGTATTGCGCAATATATACTACTGAGGGTTCCGTATCAAAATCAGGATTGTAGGCCAACGGAAAGTTGGATTTATAAAAATTGACTATACTAAAACTTAAATTTGCAGACGTATGCGCTAATTTTAAGCAACAAAATACATGTTTGTAATATTTTTTTTATATTAAATTAATAAGCTTCACGCTGTATCCCGCACACAGCAGGGTAAGCAGAAGGAGGTAGGCAGAACCTAGTGTTAAAACACTCGGTTCTCCACTTTCACGAAGCACAAAATGTGACTGTAAACGCGACTGGTTGTATTCGTAGTTTGATCCCCACTCCAGAAAATCAAATATTTATATGTTCATTTCTTCGCTATGATGTCGAGACAAAGTCAAGCGCGGAGTATCCAAACATACTAGTGTTTGGATACTCCGCGCTTGACTTCCCCTATGCTTACCCTGCTGTGTGCTGGATCATATGATCAGTAAAAACGAAAAATCATCTACACAACCACCACCACCACCTAATATAATATACAAAAGTGACCACATCAGTAAGCAGACCCCGTGTAATATCAATAACAGCGGCAATTGATGACTTGTCCGATTTGTACGGACCACTCGTTTCTCATTCACTTTACGGCGCACGTCTCTCCTCGTGGCGTTGGGCTGGTGGTGGGTATATTTTATATGCGCTTGGGTTTTCTTTTATTTTCGTAATTTAAGGTAAAATGTGATAATAATTTTAGGCCAGTCGTGGTGGTGGGGCACAATCGTATGACTGTAAGCGCTACAGGTTATGGGTTCGATTTCCATTCCACTTACAAAAAAGGCAATATTTAATATTTTTATTTCTTCACTTTCGTATGGAGGTAAAGGTCTTGAGCTCACTCACTCGTGATGCCTCCATGATTCGGCGGAAAATGGAGAGTGGAGTTTTAACATTAGCGCAGCGTGAAGCTAAAAAAATAAAATGAATTTTATGTTTTTTTTACATACCTAGTTATGTTAGTGAAATTTAGTAAAATGTGTCTTTATATTAAATTTGAATAAATATTAATAGATTTATCATGTAATTTATGTATTTTAATAACAAATTTTCTTATTTTCTTAGATGTAGGTGTATATTTTTGAAATTAAAATAATGTTATTTTAATTTTGAAGTATTTTATTCTTTGAAAGCGCCTACGAGGCGTAATCGCATCATCTCTGATTAAACACGACAGTTACGTGTTCATGCCCTGACAGTACATTAATAACTATTCAAACTAAAACGAGCTAATAAAATCAAATAATATTTAAATAATTCATTCTAGCTTTTTAATAAAAGTAAATATGTAGACTCTAATCATTACATGAATATGTAAAACTGAGGTCAGCGGGGAGCACTCTAAACAATATTATCATTAAATGACATAATTAAATTGTTCTCATTACCATACTTATCATTACCTTACCTAAATTAGTTCCTGCGGCGTCATTTTAACGCCCTGGTAAAGTAAACAGACATTTTTGTCACAATATCCAATGAAATTAACTATGGACTAGATGACTTCTAAGTTATGACTGACCGACACGCGATCGTGTCACGGTAATGACAGAATAATAAATTATACTGTAATAAGTTATTATAATGTAAACTTTAGCTTATATTTTAATAGAGTGAAGCCATCATGGGTGCGGGTAAGTGGGCCTAATATGGCGAATTTACTAAATTAAATGCTAACGGCTTTTAGTAAAAAGGGTTTAATAATTTATTACTGTTTTGATCTTATCGAATTTGAGGCGCAGCGTGACATTATGGGTTGTCTTGTAATGTAAAATGAAAAGATTTTTAGTTATATGTATGTTTATCTTAACGATATCTTAGCAAGAGTGACAAAGACTCTTTTCTAGTACTTTTTTGTGTTTTTAACTACTAGGTATATAATTTCTTTTTCTGAATTTAAAAGAATCTAGTTATAATATATTCAGAAAAACAAATTTGATCTGATCCTGATTTATTCTGATCTGATGTGATCTTTATAGAATATGCTCATAAAACGATATTCAAAGTGTTAACCTAATTTAAAGATTCAAGTTGTATGTATTCCACTTTATTATGTTAAAAAAATTATTTTTACATTTCTTTTCTTTATACATATTAAAAAATTAGCGAGCAAGTAGAGAGAACCGGGCGAAATTTACTTATAAAATATATTTCAAATATTAACATTGCGAAGCGGATTCGAACCTGCACCCATCTGATGCAACTGTGCATCAACTGAATAAATATTAAAAGCAAAATTACTATTACTTTTTCGTTTTAAAGGGCACTTAACTCAATAAGCCCCTGTCTTACAGCGTTATAAATTCTAATAGTTTATTTTAGTTTAGTAAACAAATGTGCTTTGTATCCGACTACTTAGTATGCACCCTCGAGACAACTATACTTTGAAATAGTTAATTTTTAATTACAGTTTTATTACTGACGCATCCCATCCAATTATCAAAATAATATATTAGCTAGATTCTTGAAATCATGTTTTAAAATTTATTAAAATAATTCTAAATAATATATGAATGTTATTTATTAGTTCTATTATGTTATATTTTGCCAAGTTTAGTGAAATTAAAATAAGCATGTGTTTACAAAATGCTGCTTGAAGGAACCCAAAATCTCTTTGAATATTACTAAAATTGAAAACTAGTGCTGTCCAAAGTATGAATAATCCTATCATTACAAGCTACGTCAAAATCCATGAAGTTCAATCATTATCTATTCATCCTTAGCAGTATTAAATTTATTTAATTGTTTTTCTCATTATACCTACAACATATATTAGTATAATATCTTCAGAAGCTAAAGAAGAATGATCTAAATTTTGACACATATTTACAGAAAACCATCACGATCCAAAAAAAAAACCCTTTGAAATTCGAGTCGCGAAGTTGCCATCTGATGGAAATCTGAATTCCCCACGCTTTCACCCGATACGCATACGATATGCTATATACTAATGCCACTTGGGATACCGTGAGTAGTGCTTTGTACTCAAAGGCACCTGTTTTTTGTATAAACAGAATCTATTTTCTTTGGTTACACTGATGTATTGATATGGGGCTTTCAACGCGATATATTTCTTAGCTATTTTATTGAAAAACAAGGGTTATACAACGTAATACGATTATTTAAATAAAAATATAATATTTGTTGTAAATAGATTGTTTTATAACTAAATGCTGTACTTTAAATGTTTGTATATTGTATTTTAAGTAAGATTTGTTTTTTAAAACGAAAAACTGGACTAGACTGTCCCGTTGAATCTCTGTATAGGTGGAACAGTACATAAATTTAAATTTTTATTTTACATTACAGCTTAGTTGAAAGCTAAATCAAATTAATTATTGTTATTACTTTATACAGAATAAATTTAAAATTAAATAAGCAATCCTTTTATTATTTAGTTCAATGTCTACTAAAGTATAACAGAGAGTCTTTAAAAAACCGGTTAATTGCGATCAGACTCGCCCTCCGAGGCTTTCATACCAATTTTATGATTGTAGGTCAACAGGAAGTACAACTTATAGAAGTTAAAAACTTAAGTTTGCAGGCACATGCACTCATTTTGTACGTAATTATTTTTAATTTGTGATTATTTTTTCTATGAAATGTCAATAAATGTTCATTTTTCGGATTTTTATTTGCATTGTAAGTTCTTACTTTGTGTCAAATTTCATACATGTAGGTCCACGGAAAGTATCCTATAGGTTCTACGGTGAATTTCGTACAAAATACAGCAAAATCGACGCATAAGTGATCGTATCCTTTGATTTTGTTGACTTAGAAGCTTGATTTTTTTCAGTGCTTTAAGTGACCATAAACCCAAAATTATATATAAATTTCAGCTTGATACCTTCACGTGATCTCGATATACATGGTCTTAACAAACAGATGGACGGACAAAACCCTAAAAGTCAAATCATATATTTTTTATACCTGAGTGTCTTAAGTAAAGCGTATCTTTTTCTATATAATTCTAAAATATAGCGTAACTCCTTTTTAAATAAAACAATCGAATTAGAAACAACATATAAACGCACTTGGCGATACGCAGCCATTTATCAGTCAATAAATATGATAAAAAGTATTATCGGGGCAAAAACGCGCCCTTCGGGACCCAACGCGGGATTATTGTTTTATTTTTACCTTTGCCCAAACGCCACGGTAAATAATATTTTATTTAAAAAACGGTCTATATTAAGATTTATAACCATTGCTTTTAAAGGATGCTGTATTGCATGATATTTTTTTATTTTTACATTTACTTTTCGGAATTATATTATTTTAAGCACAATGCGCAGAAGTTAGGGCGCTTGTGCCAGTGCGCAATGACTGAGGCCACCTGCGTTACAAAGGCGTGAATGTAAGGACGACAACTTGTAACTTTGGACTCCCACTCGCGGTAATGAAATATTTATAGTTTTTATTTCTTTGCTCTAATGGTGTTAAGTTCCGTCACTCAACACGCAATGCCTCTAAATTTCAGCGGAAAATGGGAAACAAAGAGCCTTCACACTAAGTTCCCTCTGCTTTGCTTACCATGTTATGTGTGGGATACAGCGTGAAGCTAAAAAACAAAAATTTGAAAAATAACATTAATAAACTTATTATAGCTTCTTTAATCAGTGGGTATATTGAGAAAATTTTCATGTCAAGCAAGAGTTTCACTTAGTGGTAAATATTAATTTACTTATAGGTAAATTACTCCGGCAGATTCGACAGTTTGAGGCATAGCTAGTATAATAACCGATATAAAATCTGCTAATGTCTTAAAAGTACTCGTATTAGTACAAAAATATCTTTAAGAAAAAATATTTTATGTATAAACATAAAATATTTTAACAAAGTATCATCATCATCAAAGGCGCTATAGCCGCGGGTGGGACTTGGCCTGGTCCAGAATATCCATCTATTCTGACTAACAGAGTATGACAATATAAAAAAAATAAGTATTTACTTTTTTTGTTTTTCAGCTTACTTTTCCGCTGAATTCCGGAGGCATTGCCTGTTGAGTGACGGACCTTCCTTTGCCTCGATACCAGAATATAGATATAGAATTATAAAATATATTATTTCCTCGAGTGAAAAGTTTTCCGGAATTTGTCGTAAGAGTAGAGTACGAGTCGGAGAGTCACGTTGCCAGCAATGGCAAATGGCGACACGCATGGGCAGACTCGACCGGATCATTGCCACCCCCGGCATTTAAAACCGGCATGAAGTAGTGGCTTTATGCCACTGCGTTTTGCATTAGGTAATGCCGGGCTCCGGCGCCCGAACACCTCAAAAGCTGGGAACGCACCAGTAGCTCCTCTGGTGTTACGCGGTGTCGTGGGCGGCGGTGATCGCTTACTATCAGGTGACCCGTACGCTCGTTTGCCATGCTTTTCCTATAAAAAAAATATCGAATCCACTACCTGTCGCGATTACAGTCAAGTTGTGGGCCTCAAATTAAATTTATGTTCATTAATATAGGAAATAGGAAAGCAATCTTGTTATTTAAGATCAATCATAGGCTACTTCATAATCCCCCCGACAGACAGGACTTCGCCAGTTAATTAAGTTGACAAGGGTCCACTCCATAATCTTAGTCCGGTGTATAGCAAGAGCACGTCCAGCTTATTTAATAAACAACTTTATACAGAGGTAAGATTTACGAATTATTAATACTCTAGGTAGATATTGAGAAGTGTGTAATTTATTCTTATTTTGTTTTATTTATTTATGAAGAACCGTGATTGTAATGTGATTGTTACAAAGAAAGTTATCTTATATTATATATCTAATGTAAAACCTTTGATTTTTTTTATACAGCAACGAAAATATCGGAAAAACTGTAACAAAATTAATATATCGTATTAAAAAAAAACAATTTTGCTAACAAATAAAATTCTTATATGTTTAAAGCTTAGCTTGTGCTTTTTAGAAAAAAGACGCCATTTTTACCACCCTACGCTATACTTAATACCCAAGATCTAAAATCCATATCAAGACATCATATATCCGATTAAACATACACAGAAAGCTAATCTAAAAATCCCACACCTACAACCAAATACTGACCCAGCTCCCTTGCAATCCCTTGCAATTCCACAATAACGATTAACCATCGTCAATAAAGGGAAGTACAAATTTTTAGTTCAAACAAAGCGGCCCCATTGTCGCCAATAGTGGCAATAACGTAATATTTACTTATTGTAAACTCACATGACAGGTGCCCTAATGGGCGGTATAACATGGCGGGCGCGGCAACGGTAGTGTTCACATAGATTATATAGTTCTGCAGAAGATACATTCATCTTAAGATTCAAATATATTTTTAAAGTGAGCGTGGCGTGAGCGTGGCGCAGGGGCGCAAGTGTGTGATTGTCAACGCGACTGGTTGTGGGTTCTGTCCCAACTCGAAGAAAAGTAATATTCAATATTTTAATTTCTTTGTCCTGGTGTTGAGTTCTATCACTCGACACTGTCTACTCTGCTACATACCGGATGCAGCTTGAAACTGAAAAAAAGACATATGAACTTTGTGCTGCATTGTACAATATGACCGCGGTTGGACTGTAAATGAGGTGAGTTTGAATTGCAATCGTGGGAATGATTCCTTTTTTTCTCAGATCTGATAGAGAAAGCTCGACCTTAATGGTATACTGGTAGAATTACAATCTACCATTAACATCGGAACTATCATATAATCAATCATAGAGTACTTCCCGATAACCTAGAATTATGAAATTTGGTAACTAGCATCTACTAGTTCAGGAAAAAATCTACAAACTATACATTTGTGGTTAAATCCTTAAAAAAGCCCTATAAAGGGGGCCGCTAGATTAAGTGAGGTATCAGATGAAAAGATTCGGGCTAAGCTAAGCTTGAATTTCAGAAAAAGCTCAATATCTTCAATTTTTTAAGGAGCACTCGGTGGGCGAGCCCGACTCGCGCTGGTGCGGTTTTTATTGTTAACTAAACACGATATAATAAACCATATTCCAAATTTAAGTGGTAAGTGAAACACAAATCGATGCATCACCGTTTCACCATATCTTTGCCTCCTTAATTATATCTTTCCGTTAACTTATCTATGACCCACCGTTGAGCGAGCTCCTCTAGGGAAATCCACTGTTGCGCGCTAGTTACATGTAGGTGCCACGACGCAGCCCGGGCGCGGCTACCTATAGCTGTAATTAATTAATTATTATCGATTTATACTGCATTATAATATTATTTGATGTATTTAACAGCCAGCATATATATGTTTTGTAGAGAAATTTAAATAGAAACAATAAAACATTTTCTCAAATCCAGTTCATTAAGATTTCTCAAATCGATTAATTATTCTTAAACACATAATCATACACATACAGATATAAACTCCATCAAACAACAATAAAATAATAAGAACAGAACCAACAAACTTACTTAAGATTTCTATCATTGTTATGGTTTAATATGTCAATGGAAAAACGGAGTCTCTTGGTACAGATTATTAAGAAACTTACTTATTATTTTTTAACAATCTCTATATTTAATAATCTGATATTCCATCACTAAAACGAACAATATTCCAATATCTAAATATGGTAAATAAATATTCAAAATGTATCCTCTAATACAAAATAGTATATTTGTATATATAAGAATGTTTTAAGTGCAACAATAGTGACAGTTACCCTATCTCGGGCCGATAATGGAGCGTGAACTCTCAAGGCGCTGCGGCTGTCTGACTGCGGGTGTCGTCTGAGTACGTCCTGTAATACAAAACTACAGCCTTAACTGCATTTACTATTCGCTGCTTCTGGCTTAGCAGTCGTTGTGTTAAATATTATTATGTTTTCTAAGGAGATAATCTTTTGTTATGCTCTAGGAACTATTTTTTTAATTTATTTTATGAAAATATAATTTTTTTACTTATAGCGATTAACCTGATATATAATATAATATAACCTGAGCGAGTAAATGAAAATATAAAATAATTCAAGTGAAAATCGAACCCTAAACCTCTTGCGTTTACAGTGACATGCTTGTACCTCTTCGCCACGACTGGCCTTATTTCCTACACATTTTTGCATAAATATTGATAGGGGTTTTTTGATATTAATATCGTAATTTAGGTGATTTCTTCAAAAATATAGGAAAAAAAACTTACGATATAATTAAATAATATTTTAATTCACTCGATCAATCAGCTTTATAATGTATCGCGCGCACATCAAGTTATGCTGAGGCATTCTGGAGGCATTGCTTGTTGAGTGGCGGAACTCAACGCTGCTCCTTACCTCGACACCAAAACGAAGAAATGAAAATATAAACGTAGATAAATATTTCACTTCCTCGAGTGACGATCGAACCCACAACCGTCGTGTTACAGTCACACCCTTGTTCCGCTGCGCTACGACGGCCTCATTCTACTCTAAATTTAAAACCAATTCAATAAAGATTAAAAGAAAAAACAAACCGAAAGAAAAGATTACAGATACCGACATTAACCGCAATAAGACGTGTATTGAAGCAATAAAAAGGTAACGCAGTGGCAAGCGTCAGTGTAAACATAGGCGAGATAACGACGGGCCGAATGTGCCCTGACGGAACCAGGGGACGCGCCAAATTGTGAATAGTGCTGGCCTCCGTTTAGTTTGCGATATTTGTGTTTCCGTGCAAATGGAAAAAGCGGGATTGTGTAGAGCAGTTGCGGGTTAGATGTTATGTTTGTAAATTTTTTTGCGGTTTCAAGTTATTTCCACATAGCAGGATAGGCTCTCTGCCTATCAACGTTACCATAACACATTTTTTCTTTCTGCTTATCCTATATCTATAGCGGGAAATAACGTAAAACCCAAAAAAAGCGGACAAAAACTCTCTATTTTTGTCTTTTTTCACGACTTTTCTTATTGTGTGGTGGAACCCAATGCCCCGTTTTGTCTTACAATAGTAGGAAAAAAGGTATTTATACAATATCTAATCGCTTTGTAAACTTTTTTCGCGTATAGCGGTGTAGGCAGAAACAATATGGCGTCAATTCTGTGTTGATTACTGGCGAAAACCAATCTAGTTGTAATTTTTATTTTCCTTTAAAAGTTAGCAATTTAGAAGTTATTATTATTATTTCAAGATTAATAACAATTAATTACAATTGTGATGAAATTATTTAGTTTTTCATTTAATTTTCTTTCACTAATGTACAGAATATTACAAAAAATATGAATAACCATCCATTCTTTTCGTCTTAATACAAAAATATATTATATAAATATATAAATATATTTATATTAAGTTTCTCTATCACTAGCTAGTCTATAAGTTAAGGGGGTACAACGGGATATCGAAAACGCTGATGTGTGTAAGTCGACGAGAATTAGACGTTACGACGGCGGGGAATTGCTCCAGACTCAAACATTGTTGTATATATTCTGAATATGTTATCATTGCTATAGTTCCTCAAGTTAATATATGTACTAAATATGTTTATATTTGTACACATTAAGTTTTTTAGAAATTAATATTTAGATTTAGGAATAGGTACGAGATTAATTAGAGCAATCATAGTTGATTTAAATAACAAAATGTAAATTATATGATAATTCTTATCTTGTCTAATATATAGCAGGGTTGACACTCGCTATAGAAATAAATCATTCTCCACTGTCTGCATAATTCCGAAATATTACATATTGATCGGGAGAAGCCTATACCATGATCTTCTTTGACAGTTTAGCTTACCAGAGCGCAGGAAAAAAAAATTATAAATAGTTAGTGCTTCGTCCAGCTCGAGTTCAAATCCACAATCGAATCAAATAAAATTATTCGTAATATTTTTTATACATTACTTCTAAAGGTATTCGAACAAAAAAATCATCCCGTGTATCCTTAGAATACCTACTTTCTTTCTATGTTCTTTCTTTCGTTCTTTCGTTGTCTTGGTCTAGACGTTAGGTTATATAGCTAATAAAATAAAGTGTTCGTGCAAATCGTAGGACGTGTGATAGCCGCATTTATCATGATGAGTGTTCTGGGGTACTTCCCGATCTGCTACCTGCCGCCGAATTTTTTAACCATACAG
>DWGR01005336.1:0-10447 GCA_018247715.1 Heliconius burneyi
GCAAGCTCAATTTGACCCACTTCTCAGTGTACGATTTAGCTTAAATTTAGATTACCACTTCAGGTCTGATGGCTATGAAATTACATATAATAAATGTTGTTGTTAATCCAGAATAGCAGCAAAAAAATGGCAGATTAAAAATTTTTACGCAATCCACCTAATATGATTACCAAATGAAAGGGCTTGAATTATATTTAAAAAGATTTTTTGAAATCCATATTTTATTTATTTATTTATTATATATTTTTTAATTTACTGAATATGTATTATTAAATATTTTATAGATTCTGATAATTATTTTCTATATTTTTTAATGTCGTTTGTTTACATGATTGCTATATATAAGCATGATGCCGTCGTGGCGCAGAGGCACAAGCATGTGACTGTAAGACAGCAGTTCAATTCCACCTCAGGGCAGCATTATTTATTAATATTTTCACTCTGGTACCAAGGCAAAAGCGTGGCATTGAATTTTGCTTCTCAACTCCCAATATATCTTAAATTCAACGGAAATTGGGGAACGAAGTGTCTTAAGACTAGATTTCCTCTGTCTACCCTGCTATATACGGGATAAAGCGTGAAATTGAAAAAAAATATGTATATATACATATAGGAGATATCAACTATTTTGATTCTATACACGAATAAATATCTTAAAACCAAAGATTCTTATATATAGAGAAAGCTTGTAAAAGCTATCAGCGAGTGGGTAACTACCTCCAGCGGTATACTGTGAGTGAAAAATATAAGTAATAAAACGAGGTGATGCAGAGGCACGTAGCTTGTTAGGGGATGGGACGTGAGCCCGATGCACTTACGTTCTGACAGTGTTGAGGGGTAACTTGGTTGATGTAATAGCAATATATACTCGTACATTCAATATAATGGGAAATATAGGTTCTTAGGGAACCAAGGAAGTGTAGGTTCCCACTGACTCTACAGTATGCAGAAACAGCAAGAAATAATACATCCTGGGCCGAAATAAAAATATATTTTAAGGTGTCACACTGGATGGCTACTTTTGCATATAATTCTCCAGACTAGATTTCATCCTTGTTGACGGAACACCCTAGAATCCATGCCAAAGTAACATCCAAACCCGTTAACATCAGTACAATTCTTTATGAATTTAAATATTTGAAGATAACGTAATTTACAAAGAAATGATTTTTCCTTTATAGACAATGTGCAGCCTAATGATTAAGAGTGTAATATCAGTCTGTTTAAAGTCGTGGAAGAATGTGCAAAGGATTGCTTGTTATAAGCGGCCTCTTCTGTAATCAAGCTGATGATTCGGGAGGATATTTAAATTGTAATATAATTGTGAACTTTAGTATACAGTATGGCTGCACCAACACAGCTTTCCTTTGGAAACTTGGATGCATCTGTAAAGATGAGGATATGGTTCGACCAATTTACTATGTGTCAGCAGCTAAGATTATTGATAGAAATATGGTGTACTAAAGCCTTTACGGTGTAAGAAATAATAGATTAAATGGATATCGGGACAAAGGGTTGGAAAGGAGGTAAATTTAAGAAAGCTAATGAGCAAGTCCAAATGGGGAAGTGGCTTGCTATAGGGATTAAGGAACCGACCAATACAAAAAATATAATTTGAATGTAATATTAGATATAAATTACAATATGTTAATATCAAAAGAGGAGAGAGAGAGTCACGTCGCCAGCAATGGCAAGACTCGTCCGGATCATTACCACCCCCGGCATTAAAAACCGGCGTGAAGTAGTGGATTTGTGGCACTGCGTTTCGTTAAGTAATACTGGGCTCCAGCGCCCAACCACCTCAAAAGCTGGCACCACTCCAGTAGCTCCTTGGATGTTTCGCGGGGTCGTGGGCAGCGTTGATCACTTACCATCAGGTGACCCGTACGCTCGTTTGCCATGTCTCTTTCCATAAAAAAAATATATATAAATTTTTTTGTTTCACCATTGATATATTCGTTATACTATTTACGTTATTCGTCTTCAGGTGTAATTACAAGAACAGTTGCTTGTTAATAAAAACTTAATTTCAAACCTTGAGTACAGTGTATGAAAATGCCGCTCTACCTCCTCGTTTACAGTCGCATATTATTTACATGGTTCAAAGCAACTAGCAAATTTAATGTTCTTGTGAGTGGTATGACTAAAGTTATATTTACAGTTTTCACTCAATGTTCAACCTCCGCTTTAATTGCTTTTGAAAAATATAAAGTTGCTCTCTTGATTTTTCATTTTTCGTTGCATAAATGGCGCTAATACGTATTCATGTTTATATATTATGATACCTTTTTACAACATATTTGTAAATAGATGCTTAGAAAATATTTAAAATATTATCTATAAAAAAAAGTTGCTTGTCTTTTTTAAAATCGTTGTACTTGGGAGATTATTTCAAATTTATATTTAGTAAGACTATTTTTTTTTGTATTTTTAATGTTTGTAATTTCATACTTTATCCAAGAAAAATCTATTGAAGTCAAGACCAAAGGAAAATGTCGCTGACGTAGCTTTTTATGGAAAATACACATATTTATAATTTTAAGCAACTGTTACGCCATAAAGATATTTCTGTTAACAATCCAAGCTTAAGATATATTTTTGAAATCTTTATAATTTAACCTTACAAGGCTTTTAGTACGTTTTATTATTCAAATATAATTTAGTGAAACATTAAAAGTAACGAGAAAGATTTTTCAACCTGTATTTCTTTATTTTACAATTCCTATTTGATATATTACATTAAGGAATTAAAATATTTATTTACGTCTATATTTCCATATCTTCGCTCTGGTGTCGAGGCAAACTCTGCCACTCAACACGCAATGCCTCGAGAATTCGGCAGATAGTGGGGAACGGAATGTCTTAACACTAGGTTTCCTCCGCCTACCCTGCTGTGTGCGGTATACAGCGTGAAGCTGATTTATTTTTTTAAATTTCTAATTGAATATTCACATTTGAATAAAAAAAACTCATTGAAATAAAATTAACGCGTGCGTCTTTGAAATACCGACAAAAGTAGTTACTTAAACTAATCTAAGTTTAACTATTTAATATTGAAATTGTTGAACTTGAGATAAGCTTAAGTTATAACTAAGTTTTATGTATATTAATTACTAAGGTTATTTATTAATCAAATATTTTATAGTTCTGCCACTCAACACAGAAAGTGGGGAACGGAGTGTCTTAACACTAGATTCCTTCTGCCTTTTTTCTTTTTTTTTTATGGAAAAAGCATGGCAAACGAGCGTACGGTTCACCTGATAGTAAGTGATCACCGCCGCCCACGACACCGCGTAACACCAGAAGAGCTACTGGTGCGTTGCCAGCTTTTGAGGTGGTTGGGCGCCGGAGCCCGGCATTACCTAATGCGAAACGCAGTGGCATAACGCCACTACTTCATGCCTACCCTGCTGTGTGCGGGATACAGCGTGAAGCTGATTAATTAATTATTTTTTTTATTATACATTTATTTTACTTTTGTTGTATATTGTATTGTATCTAATTGGTATTTAGGTAAGTGTTTGGCGAACGTTTGGTCGAAATACGGCGGGCAATGTGCTTTAGCGTCAGAGAGGGGAGCCTTCCTGCTGATGCCGTATGCGTGAGAGAAAAGGAAACAGACGCGTAACGCGTTACGTAACGAAGTGGTTTAGTCTCCCATGAGAAGTTATCACTTCAAAACGTTATATAACATTGTGAACATACGGTCGAATTTCATGTGAAATCAGCGCTATTATTTAATGTATATCTAAATAGATAGTGGCTATGAAATTATTAAATACTTAATTTCCTCGATTGCATATCAATCCTACACCTATCTATCACGTTTGCAGTCGCACCCTTATGCTCCTGCCCCACGACTGAGTCACTGATCCCAATACCTATTATTACTTAATTTTACTCTTTACCTGATAATTCTTTGTTGACTTTACCTTATTCTCAGCATCTTCCTTCAAACGGAATATTGGCCATAATATTGTGTTAAGATATAGGTTCCATATGAAATTGCACCGTCTGTAAATGCGCACTGGCTGCTATCAATATGGAACGATGAATTCATTTAATAAAAGGCCGGGAGCCAGCACGTACGCCACGTCGCCGTACACATTTGCCTCCAGAGCGTTTATTGTAGTATCGATGCATTCTTACGGTGGTGGTGCGGCGTGGTGTGAAAATGTAATGCACTTATTTGATATGTTATCTACTCTATGGGATAATATTGTTTAGTGTTTGTTTTTTTTATTAATAATGTATGGTGTAGATGTAGAAATATTTAGTTATTTTTTTATTATTATCTGTGCTTTATTTTCTTGGTCCAAAGATTGTGTATTGTGTGAAGTAGAAACAATGTTATTTTTTTGTTAAAAAGCAATAATAAACTTATATTATAATCACGCGACGCGGTGGTTGCGGGTTCAATGCCCACTCGAGAGAATAAATTATTATTTATTAATGTTTTCATTTCGCTATGGCACCAAGGCAAAAGCCCAGCGATGAGTTCCACCACTCATCACGCAACGCTTCGAAAAATTTGGCGGAAAGTGGGCTAGGGAGTGTTTTAACAAAAGGTTCCCTCTGTCTACCCTGCTGTGTGGGGGGCAAGCAATTTACATGTTTGTACAAAGCTACATTAGAACCTAAAGGGGAATTAAATAATTTATTCCATATATGTTAAAAGCTACACTACATAGTCTTACTAGAAAGTGAGTAATGTGTAAGTTTTGCCAAGTTTTATGATTTGGACTTGTATAGTCCATAATATTTGAAGTTTTATGTGAGTTCTTGAGAAACTTCTTGACTCTACAATCAGATCTTATTCACTGGGTGGAGTTTTATAAAAATGTTGATGTAGGTCATTTTGAATTGGTTTAAATTTTAAAAAATCCTTGAGTATTTTGGTTCTCAACTTATCAATATGCAGTGTCTCAAGAATTCGACGAAAAGTGGGGAACGGTAGTGTCGTAACACTAGGTTCCCAAGTCCACGGCTATGTGCGGGATACAGTGTGGAGATATAATTCTAATCTTTGCTTACCTTAAAATAATAATAATTATTAGTTTATTATTATTATTATTTTATGATTTCGAATAAAATATGCATCGGTCCTGGCGCATCCACACAGCATATTATTGCAAACGCGACGGTTTAGGGTTCGATTTCCTCTCGAGAGAATTAATTATTTTTATTTCCTTGCTTAAATTAAAAAATGCGTTATAATAACCTGGAACATTGAGTTCCACACGCCTCCGGAAAATTCTGGAAAATTAAGTGAAAAATATATGTGGTATACAGCGTAAAGCAAAAAAATGTGCTGTGAATTCAGCATTTCTCAATAAAAATCTTAAAAAAATAATTTCTAGATTCTCTCGTAAAGCTTTAAAGAATAAATGAAATGTTAAAGTAGCGTATAAATTGGTACAATAAAAGAAAAGTATTCTTCACCGAGCACTATTAGCCTGAGGTTGAAGTCGGAACGGCTTCCGTTAATTCTGCCGAAGATTGCCCATTAGCCTTTCCTATATGGAATGACCAAGTTAAAAAAGAAATAAAGCTTAAGGACTCAAAGAGAAGTATAAATATATAATTAAATGCAGTTTTGCTATCATTTAATTAAAATAAAAAAATCAGCTTCACGCTGTATCCCGCACACAGCAGGATAGGCAGAGGGAACCTTATATTAAGACCTAAGTTAACTTAACCTAGAGTTCCCGACATTCTGCCGAATTTTAGAGGCATTGCGTGTTGGCAGAACTCAACGCCGCGCTTTGCCTCGAGACCAGAGCGAAGAAATGGAAGTATAGATAAATATTTCACTTCCTCTAGTGGGAATCAAACCCACAATCGTCGCGTTACAGTCACACTCTTGGGCCGTTACACCACAAATCATACAGAACAAACATCTCTCATTTCCATAACTTTGTAATAGTGTATGATTGTGGCTAAGCTGACATTGCATTTGTTTTATACTATTTTCAGCTTTACGCTGTACCCGCGGGGGTACAGCTTACCCTGGTGTATGCGGATGTAACTAAGTGACTTAACTGAGTGCTAAAATTTCACTGCACTCCGCTCCTCACTTTCCGCCGAATGCTGGAGGCATTAGGTTTTGAAAGGGAATCGAACCCACAATCGTTCACGACATGCTTGGCCACGACTGGCTTTAATCTCATTTGATACTGATGTTTATAATGTAGAGTACATTATACAAAGTTACATTCTTTATTTTCTTAGCTATCTTGCATACTGTCTTGAATTAAAACCGCTAAGAGGCTTTAATATTATAGTATTTTGAGGCAGATTTTACTAAATATAAAAAGCGTATTTTGTATTACATTTATTTATGATCTTAAGCATCTGATCTTCAATAAATTAGCATATGTCATCATCATGGTCGTCAGATTGTATTGTATGCCTCTTTAATATTACGCAATTGAGCTCGATCTTCAGCTGTACATTATTTTTTATACTGTACTGTATTTTAGTTTTTATAACTAGAATTCTATCGAAAAAAAACACAAGTATTAAAAAAACTGTTTAATTTATATCAATTGTCACATATTTGTAAAAGTTATAACGCTCATAATTTATATTCGTAAGGGATGGGCGATTCCGTGACCCAATATGACCGGTTTAGGTCCGCCAGAGGCATTTATCACCACATTAATATCAAAATGTATGAACATGTCGACATTAGTTTTTTAATCTCACTAGAAACTCAAATTCGACGTTTCTCGCTTATTTTTATTACATACAAAAAAAATTAGCACACAGCAGTAGGCGGAGGGAACCTAGTGATAAAACACTCTGTTCCCTATTTTTCGTACAATATTTTGAGACAACTCAACGCCGCGCTATTGCCTTTGTGCCAAAGTTTGTATATCGTTACACACCCTTATACTCCTGTGCCGCGACGGCCTTAATTGCAACGATTGTAATATTTCTAGGCATAGTTCTTTAAATAATTATTTCTTTATATTAGTACAATATATGTCATATTTATCTATTATTAACATTAAATTATTTTTAGATTAGATAAAGTATAGTTAATTCTCTTATAGAAGAGATAAATATTAAAGAAAACCGAGCTCCTTCCTAAATTTATATCTTAATTTTGTGTTCAGATGCAAGAGCTTAACAAGCGTAAAGATGGCCTAAATTAATAAAACCAGCTTAATTCACTGCTATTTTACATAGCGGAAGTCATTTGAAATTGCAATTTAGAAATGTAGGTTAGGTTAATAAGCGGATCCTTGCTGAGTTACATAAAATAAGTTTGTGTTACTTTACAACATAATATTAAAGTTTGCAGTTTTGTTTGTATAAATAGTAACAAAATTATCTTAGGGTTTCTTAACTAAAAATGTACAAATGGAACCCTTTTCAGCTTAAAATAGAACATATAAATTGAGTGGCTAAGCACACTAAATTATGAGGAAACTGAACAGATTTTGAAAAATAACATATAAGATTCTTATCACACAAACACGCGCACGGACACACTCACGCACTCACACGCACACGTACGCGCACACAACACACACACAACACACAAACACGCTTTAATATACACACCGAGCACGCAGCACAGCACTCACATAGTAAATAGGCCATTGTATAAAATTAACTATCTCCGCCTTGTACTTAATGTCCAAAGACAGTTACTAGCCTTAGGTTAAGAGCGAGATATCCCAACACAAGTATTATAATTACTTTCTGGGGTTGTCTCACCAAACTAATATTTGTATGTTTTTGGGAAATATAACAATTTTAAATTTTTAATTTTTTAATTAACACAATACTGAAATTGGTACATAAGCCTCCGTGGACTCGCCTTTGTTGATTTTTGTACTTCCATCTCTAACATTTGCATTACGGTGAAGAAGCCACCCCCGGCATTTAAAACCGGCGTGAAGTAGTGGCTTTATGCCACTGCGTTTCGCATTAGGCCGGGCTCCAGCGCCCAATCGTCTCAAAAGCTGGCAACGCACCAGTAGCTCCTGTGGTGTCACGAGGGGTCATGGTCGGAGGTGATCACTTACCATCAGGTGACACGTACGCTCGTTTGCTGTCTTTTTCCATAAAAAAGAAGGTAACTCTCGTTATAGAAAACATATTATTCACCACAGCACTTTTAAGCAAAAACAAGAAGATATTAAATAATTTTTTTTCTTTAATATATTCTTTAATTAAAATATAATTTGTAACCATATGAAAATATTAATATGTTAGATATTATGTTCATTATATGGAATGACAGCAGTTTGGCAAGCTACCCGTTAGTGTTTCACAAAATTTGTTAGTTTATTTAGACAATGTGCTTTCATATGCAGCGAGGCAAGGCTGCGCTTAAAGGGTTTTCAAATATTCAGCTTGAGGCCAGTCTTTCGTAGTATTTGTTTCTAGTAACAAGTAAGTACTTAGTAATATTTATTTATGTAACACACATTCTGACACTACTCTCGACGGTTAAGATTCTTCATTGATCAAACTATGATAAATATTTGAGAAGCTCCAGAGGAACAGATATATAAACATACTGGTCAAAATCCTTAACCTTAACCCTTCCTTTGGCTCCGCTGTAGTCGGGTAAAAAAATAAAACATATAAGATACCTTAGAAGAATTTCAAACAGATGTCAACTTCAATATTATATTAAAGCAGAATACAGTTTTATAAATCTTATATTGAATGAAAAATTTAGGAAACTCTAGCTCAATACGAGTGATTTTTATTATAGTTTCATCTTATATTTTTCTGTACTAAAAGTTTTTCCAAACATACTTGTGTTATCAACTTGTGGAATTGACTGTAACGCGACGGTTGTGGGTTCGATCCTCACTCGAGAAAGTGAAATATTGATTTACGTTTATATTTCCATTTCCATGCTCTGGTGTCGAGGCAAAGCACGGCATTGAGTTCTGCCACTCACCACGCAATGCCTCCAGAATTCGGCAGAAAGTAGAGAATGGAGTGTCTAGGTTTAATACTAGGTTCTCTCTGCCTACCCTGCTATGTGCGGGATAAAGCGTGAAACTGATATTTTTTTAACTTATTTAGCAGTATATATATACACTATAAAACTGTACTACTTTTCTAAGCTTACACATAAATTATTAAAACTGTAACATTCTACCATTGCATTGTTCTAATCATAACTTGTTTCTACGGACGGTTAATGTAAATATTGCGGCCGTAAAGTATTTTAATTATTGAACTTCTCCAACTTCGGATGCTTCTGGCCAGACGTTATCGATATTAAAAAAAATAGGTATTTTTAAATGCTTCAACTATGCCCAACAATAATGGAATTTAATTGAAAAATATTTTATATAATTTAATTGAAATTCTTCTTGTTACGTGCTGTCCGATACCAGTCCGAAGTATGTCAAGTGGTCGCACTCGACTTCTGTATCGATAATTATGACCGTTTAAGTAACTAAATGTAAACTCGAATACTATTCATTTAAAATTTCCGTAATATAAGCTGAATACTACTAGCTTTTATTTGTATTCTTTCGCTAATATATATTTATCTGGTTTCTTTGTGAATATGCGAGTTGGGTCATTGTTGGTTTCAAATAAATGTGGTCTAAAATGTGTAAATATATATCAAAATATTTAATAATAGTACTAAATTTACTTCTGGATTTACTTTTAATGACAATTACACCTCAAAGCTCAGCCTCACAAACAGCATCTAACCTAATTATACTGTGAAATCGATGAATCTTTATTAATTTACCTTCAAGACTATGATTAATTAAATTTAATTAAAATATATTTTTTTTCACATCTCTTATAAAAATATATTTAGAAATAGCAATGTCATATATCTCCCCGTAAAGCAGAGTAGCCACAGGAAATTTTGCGTCAAGAGAAATCAGGGTGAGAAAGAGAGAGAGAGAGAGAGACGCTAGGTGAGAAAAAGAGAGAGAGAGATAGTCAGTATCTGAACTTAACGGCTTTACATTTACATATACAAATTATAATTAGCTGAGCCGTATATATTTAAGAGAACAATTCTCTCTTCTCTTGCAAGAGTTAACGGGATTATTCAAATCGATTTAATATGTAAGTTTCATCTTATCATAGAGAATTAAACAAAAATCGTAAATTTTAACCACTTTACTTATTACTTAGACTTTAAATGATGACAAAATATATTTCTCCATCAAGTATAAACTACTTATAGAGAATTTGACAAATTGGTGAAAATTAATTTAGGGGAATACCCTTTTACCCAGCATTGGCTTGCGGTCTAATACAGATTTGGTTAATTCTGCAAGTGGTGATCCTCTGGTCATTAGCTATTTCATTGCCATGTGACCACTAACTAAGCGTTACTTAGTTAACTTTATATATGATTGTTTGTTTTTCAGTTTCACGCTCTATCCCGCACTCAGTAGTGTGGGTAGGAGGAACGTAGTGTTAAGACACTCCGTTCCCC
>DWGR01005337.1:0-10446 GCA_018247715.1 Heliconius burneyi
TATAAAATATTTTCTATTTCAATTTCAGCTTACATAGAACAAGAAATTTGTTCAGGAAAACGTTCCGTTAAAGTATTTTCTTTTCGAGAAATTTTCGTCAGAATGGTCGCACACGTTTGTTTTTGTGTACTCAGACTTATACCCCTACTGTGCTACCTCTGTTTGGGTATTTCATACATGCTGTGCCAATCTTTATGCTGTTTTCTATTTTGTAGTTAACATTAATATTTATTGTGCAGTAATAAAATTGTCTGTATAATTTTACGTGTGGCTTTTTTAACTGAATACAATTCCTCTTTTTCGTTCGACAATTAGATATATGTGAATGTAATTAAATAATCAATGTTTTCTCCTCTTTCCGCCGTACAAGGATATATGTTAGATGTATCCAATACATGCTTAGCTTCAATTTCCTATATGTACAATAAAAAAATCTACTCTGCTAAGAAAAAAAATAACAAACCAGTAATGGTTGATAATAATAATATTAGAAGACGAATAATCTTAAAGCACATTAGAAAAATCGCATGGGTTTTTGAAATACAATCCATTGCATCGTATCATGTTCTTCTGATGATAATGTAAAAAAAGCATACTGAATCGTAAAGGCCAGTCCGCGACAGGTTAGGGGTTCGATTCCCATTCAAGGAAATTAAATATTTAGTACTTCCACTTCTTAGCTCTGGTGTCGAGGCAAAAGCACAGCGTTAATATCCGCCACTCAAGCCAAAAAAATATTTCTGAAATACAATGTCTTGAATCTATAACGTTGCTCTGACGATAATTAAAAAAAAACACATAAAACGTACATAGTCATGAGCATTTACAAACAGACTGACGAATAAACAATATACGAATATAATAACGCTTAGTGAGATATAATCGTAAATAAGGGATAAATCTCTGCCCACAATATCTCACGGCCCGTCAGCGTGATCTATGGAGACGGGATTGGCTCTCCCCTGATAGATTAATAGCACAATAGTTTTTATTGGTATTCTTCGAGATTTTATAGGGATATGTTTTTATTAATTTCTATAGGTCATTGTTGTTTCTGTCTGTTATTGCTTATATGTATATGTTATTGTGTTATAAATGTATAGATTTTATGTAAAAAATCTGCATTATCATCAATAATTTCTTGATGGGATGAGTAAACTCTTTAGGTCGTTATTATTTTTTTAATTTTATGATGTGGAACCAAATAATAGTGTTTTAGAAAATATATCTATAGCTTAGTCTTTTTTTTCAGGGCTAGGATGTGAAAAACTTGTTTTAGTTACTGTGTTTTCGAGTATAGAACTCGCAATTTTGTTTCTTATTAATTTAAATTAGAATTATATAATTATGTATAATTTATACGAAAGCTTCATACTAATTAAATAGACTTTTGCAAATACTTTCAAATCCACCTCCGGAAGGCTGTTGAGAAGAGGAGGAAAATTCTGTTGAGATGATACAGTGATGATACAATAATAAAATAAAAATATACAATAATAAAAATATGCACCCACGCTGCCATTGTTATTTCATAAAATATTTAAATAAGTAGATGAAAAGAAAATGTAAGCGAATGAAAATGTTTATTAAGATATCATTTATTTATACGCCTTAGCATTTTCAGTTTAACCTTTATATATAAAATTATATTTATATTTACATTTAATTGCACGCACGGTTTTTTTATTAATATATAAATAATTTAAAACACATATTTGATTTCCGATTTCAAAAATAAATTTTTAATATTTCCATTTCCTTACTCTGGTGAAGAGGCGAGTGGGAGAGTCACGCCGCCAGCAATGGCGACACGCATAGGCAGACTCGACCGGATAATTACCACCCCCGCAATTTAAAACCGGCGTGATGTAGTGGCTTTATGCCACTGCGTTTCGCATTAGGTAATGGCGGGCTCCGGGGCCCAGCCACCCCAAAAGCTGGCAACGCACCAGTAGCTCCTCTGGTGTTACGCGGTGTCGTGGGCGGCGGTGATCACTTACTATCAGGTGCCCCGTACGCTCGCTTGCTATGCTTTTACCATAAAAAAAAGGCAAAACCCTTAGTCATCCAGTTTCATCTCACAAAGTGTCTTAATGGGAACCGAATGTCTTAACGCTAGGTTTCCAGGTTTCTTCTGCGGGACACAGCGTCGAGCTAAAAAAAGAACATCTAAAAGCAAAGAAATAATAAATTTTGTAAGTTATTAATCTTAAAAAAATAAATATTTTTAAATAAGCATACTTATATTATTCCCGTCTTCTATCTTATATGTATGTATCTTGTATGTATGTATGTATTATTCTTTATTACGATATCTCCAGAACCGCGGAACGGATTTACATAATTTAGATATCTTTAGATTCGTTTTAGCTGCCCAAGTGTTCTTAGATAGGATTATTAAAATATTATACATAAAAAAATACCGTAGCGGCCGTGGTATGCCATTTTACTTAGTGATAAAAAATTTTTTGGTTTCGAATACCACAATATGGGTATAGAATTCTAGAGCTTAATTCGGGGATTTCAAAAAGGTATATCATGATTATCATTACCATAACGAGTGCTAACTAAAAAAGTGAGTTTTATGCAGTCGGGGTTTTTGTTTCTTCAAATATCTTTTCCTTGTTTAATTAATATAATTATATTTTAAATATATACAGACAAGCTAGAAATTCCAAACTGCTTTGCTTATTTTGTTTTTTTTTTCAATTTAAGATATTAAACATAAAAAAAAATAATAAAGAACCTACTCTAGTTTTTTCGTCGGTTAACAATTTTATACTGAGAGCTTTCTTAGTCAGCACATCTTTGAATTTAAGTTTACTTTCGCGAATACAGTGTCTGTGATATTGCATTTATGAAGAGGCTGATGATAATGGATGAACAAATGTTACACTAGAAGAAGAAGAAGAAAGTGTAGAGTTTGGTGAGCACCAATTCACTTAGACTTACCTAGACCTACTGGTAGAGTGTTAGGATTAAAAAAGTCTATATTTCAACCAAGTATAAAAACGTGTGTTCAATATATTTATTTACTTTGTTCTGAGATATAATTAATTAATAAAACCTTAAAGCTAATAATTAAATATTAGATTTAGAACTTATAACTGTAAACTAGACTACGAGTATAATGAAACATGTATGTACATTAACCTACATTAGCTGAAGTGCTCGGCTTAGACACTGCTTCCCATTCGCTTTATAATAGAATAGTCTAATCAATCGACTTGTATTTTATGTTATACGTGATATATTATCATAAGTAGCTTTAAATATTTGAAAATAGATTAAGATTATAGATCTAGGGCAAAATTATTTTAGTCTTTATCATTTTTAAAGTGTTCCATACTTAGTTTTTAAAAAGTATTTTTTTTAGTCCTGTTACAAAGTGAAATTATGGTATAAATTATATTCAATTTACGACTAAACGTCTGTACTGAATTTATAAATGTCTGAAGAAATGACGCATGTACAAGTTCAATGTTCGACATTTATATTCTAAATAATGCATATAAGTGTAGATCGAGATGCCGTCGTGGCAGGAGCACGACGTTAATGCGCCAGGTTGTGGGTTCAACTCCCACTTGAGGAAATAGAAAAAAATATATTTTCATTTCATAGATCTGGTGTCGAGGCAAAGAGCTGCGTTGAGTTCCCCCACCCAACGCAATGCATCCAGACTTCGGCAGAAAATGAAGAACATCGCGTTTTAACATTAGGTTTTCTCTGCCTACCCTAACGTGCGCGGGATATAACTTAAAGCTAAAAATGTAGATGAAAAGGTCGTGTTTTTTATCAAAATTTGTTATAAATTCGTATGAGAAATTTAAATTAAACATATGATAAGTATTTGTATTACGACGGCTTCATCTAATCCCCTATACTCTATAAAAACGAAATGCATTTTACTCAGTTATACCATTGAGAACGGATTAACTTACGCATAGATAGTAGAACTTTCTATTGACGCCTCCATGGTTCAGTGGTACTGACTGACTATAAAAACGATATTTGTGGGTTAAATATCTACTCGGAGAAAAAGATTATCTTTATATTCTAGCTCTAGGAAAACGAGGCAAAGAGTTAAGTTGGGTCACACACGTAACCTCTTGAATTCCGACAAAAAAATCTTTAAATAAACAACAGATTATCTTGGAACTACGTTCCCTCTTATATGAGAGATACAGCGTGAAGCTGAAAAAACTTACTTAAAAAACTTTTATTAACAGTTTACCATTTCACATGAAAAAGGTGTTATGAGTGGATTAAAAATCAATCTGAAATTGCTTTAATACAAATCGAATGGCAGCTAAAGCGACCAGCCAATAATTCAATTAACCGTTTTTACGATTGACGCGGCTAAAATTTATTGACAGTCGAATATCCATCCACAGCTGTGGAGGTAATTTGCTGATGAAAATTAAAATAACAATGTATTTGATAGATTAATCTCGTTTGTATGAATGATTTAATCTTCATGTATATTTTATATTTAATATACATTTAATATATTTTTTTAGAGTTCCGAACACCTGGTTGTTCGTCTGACTGTCGGTCAAAACTGAGATTGCGTAGAAGTATCAAGCTGAAATTAATATCTAAAATTCTGGGTAAAGGGTCTGCGGTCCCTTGTGGCCTAAAAATATCTAGTTTCTAGTTAACACAATCAAAAGATAGATAGGCATTTTGTCTAGAATTTGCTGCAAGATTTTGATTAAAAATCTATACGGTACTTGCCGTGGACCTATATTTATGAGATTTGACATGAAGTGATAACTTACAATGTTTATAAAGGAAAATGCGAAAAGGGAAACTTATAGGTATTTTAGAGAAAAGGTTATTGCAAATTTATATTTGTAGCTCATTTTGTACAAAATCAGTATGCAATGCATATGCTTAAGTTTGCCAACTTTATTCATCACTTAATCATAAGCTGTATTTTCTCGTAGACTTACAATTATGAAATCTGTGAAGAGGTAGAATTTTCAGTACAAATAAAGGAAAATATACAAAAAATGGACATTTATATTTATATTAGAGATCAAAAATATTATAAACTTAAAATTGTAACAAATTTAATACAAAATAAAAACATACGCCCGCAAACTTTGATAGAACCCTGGTGGCGGGTCCGGTGGGCGAATTTGACTCGCACTTGGCCGGTTTTTATATTATTTATGCGTTACGTAACTAAAAATTAATAATAATATTAAAATAAAATATATATTAAATTGTAATTGTAGATACTGATATGTAATTGTACTAAAAAAAATCAAATACCTATATATTTGTCTTTTTCAGTAACTTTTCTTTATTTAAATAAAATATATAATTACTCCTTGACACGAAACTTCTACGATAAGTTCAATATAAGATTAAACAATAAAGCACAAAATGAACAATTACACAAACAACCAACCGAAGCTCCTCATAATTCGCGTCGCCCTAATCGATTGGCTTCATTTTACGAGTGACAGAGCTTACTGACGGCAAAATTTCAAAGCTTGATGGATTTAGACTGAAAATGGCAGTAAAGTTGAAACATCACTTGGATTAAATTAAATTTGACCCAATTTTCATAGCATCGACATATTCCCACCTACTGTAATTGTACTAATATATATAAAAAGTTCTATTTTATTATAAGCGTAAAAGTTTTTATAATAAATTTAAAAAAGGAATACTTTTAAAAAAACTTCTAGTGGGATAAGAGTTCATCATCAACTTATTTGGTACCCGCATGCCTAGTACAGTTTAGGTAAACATTGATTACCACAGAATATTGGAAAAACGTAATACTTTTACGGGAAAACAAGAAAAAGTCAAATTACAGGAAAATTTTATACATAAATTCAGTTTCACGACATCGTTTAATATTCTCAAGCCAAAACATAACAGTCACAAATCAAAAGTTTCAAGAATTTCTTATAACGAAGTAAAAGGCCAAAAAGCCAAAAGCTGTCGAAGAAGCTTATACCGTTGGCCAATAAGTTACGTTTTTTTAACTTCACGTTTTATCCCGCATGTAGATTTGGGCAGGTGGAACCTAATGGAAGCCACACCCCATATATTGCACAATTTTCTAGACATTGCGTATTGACTATTGAGTGGCGTTCAACGCCGCTCTTTTTTGTTACCAAAGCGAGAAAATGAATCATTACCATTCATTGGAAATCGAATCCACCTCAAATGCCAATTAAGATATTATTTAATTTAAAATATTTATATTGAATATATTTGTATAATAATTTACCACCGGTTCAGTAAAGTTTTCAACTTTAGATCTGAAAAGAACTGATAGCGCGAGAAACTCAGTAGGATTTAAAAAAATATATATTTACATTCACATTTGCCTATCAGCCAAATAGGCAAATGCCGTGTGTTCCCGGCTTAGAATAGGATCACCCTGGTACTGGTGGTGTCGCAAGAGGCGACTAAAGTACGAGTGGGAGAGTCACGTCTTCAGCATTGGCAACACGCATGGGCAGACTCGACCAGATCATTACCACCCCCAGCATTTAAAACCGGCGTGAAGTAGTGGCTTTATGCCACTGCGTTTCGCATTAGGTAATGCCGGGCTCCGGCGCCCAACCACCTCAAAAGCTGGCAACGCACTTAGTAGCTCCTCTGGTGTTACGCGGTGTCGTGGGCGGCGGTGATCACTTACTATCAAGTGACCCGTACGCTCGTGTGCCATGCTTTTTCCATAAAAAAAATGATATTGACGACTTCGAAATAGTAGACTGAAGCACTACATACCCAAGGCGTGTCATCATTTATAAAATCATTGAATTAATCAGGGTTTAAGTCAGGAAATGAATCAGGATCCTCGATCCGAGAGGACATCTTGCTTAATTATAACAATTATACTGATGTATGTTATATATACGTTATACGTTGAATCTTCCAAATTATGCAATGGATTATTAATGTTTTAATTACTATGAAATAAATATTATAAGGGCTCATCTTCTGTAATGGGCAACGAAGTGTCTTATCACTAGGTGCCCTCTGGCTGCTGTGTGCGGGATACAGCGTGAAGGTGAAACAAACCTTGTATATTCAAAATTGATAAATGATCGTTTTAGAATAACTAATTTTCATTATTCACTTGACAAAGTACTACAATGTCACTGCGTCTGCACTACAGCAATAATAGTTAAATTTAATTTTGTCACCGAGAAGCACTAAAAATTTAAGTATCTGTTTCAAACTCTAATTATAGGTTATATAACATAGTGTTACAGCTTTCTGCAATGTTGCTATTTAGAGATACCCATAATAATATTATTTATGTTAGGGCTATCTGAAATTAGCAGAGTAAGAAGCAGAGGGAACTTTTGTCACAACTAAATGAAAAGATAAATATTAATTAAATTTATATTAGATTACCCCGATTGTGAATCGAACCAATAAGCGTCGTGAGTCGGACTTGTGTGCCGCTGTGCCACTATCGTCTCAATAACACATGGAATATACACATAAAAGGTAAAAGGATAAAATTCAATAAGAAAAAAGTACGTGAACCAAATTTTCTTTAATAATCAATACCAATAAAAAATACGAAGTTGCTCCTATATCGGATAAGATAATAATGTTTCTTACAATATACGAATTCACATATATTTCGGAGGCCGTCGTGGCGCAGCGGCACAAGGGTGTGACTATAACGCGACGGTTGTGGGTTCAATCCCAATACACATTCCCCATACATTACAATACACGCAATGCCCCCAATATCTTAACGGAGTATCTTAAAACTAGGTTCCTTCTGCCTACCCTGCTGTGTGCGGGATACAGCGTGAAGTAGATTTTTATTTCGCGGTTCAATTCAATCAAATACATGTACCTACGTATATAGGAGATTTGTTTATAAAATAAAATTGTGTTTTAAAAGCATGACAATCAAAATATATGAAACCAACCGTCGCTCAATTGTTTTATGTTTTTGGCTATTTCAATTTGAGGCTGTTATGGCACAATGAGCGTCTAAATGTAAACGTGATGGTTGTGGGTTCTATTCTCAATCAGGAGAATAACTAAGTTTACGTAAATTATTATTTCTATTTGAATTCCCCATAAGCAGATGGCTGCTTACTCGGAGAAAACGTAAAGTTTTAAAGATAATTTTCATTCATTAGAAAGACGAAGTGACCAGTGAATAACTTGAACTCCCGTAGAAAAGAGAAAATGGAGTGTCATGATAATAGGGCTCTCAAGACGTAGTACTGACTTTACGCCGTGTACTCTCGGCTTAGAATAGAATCAACCTGGGTACTGGTGGTGTCGTAAGAGGCGACTAAAGTACGAGTAGGAGAGTCACGTCGCCAGCAATGGCAACACTCATGGGCAGACTTGACCGGATCATTACCACCCCCGGCATTTAAAACCGGCGTGAAGTAGTAGCTTTATGCCACTGCGTTTCGCATTAGGTAATACCGGGCTCCGGCGCCCAACCACCACGAAAGCTGGCAAGGCACCAGTAGCTCCTCTAGTGTTACGCGGTGTCGTAGGCGGCGGTGATCACAGATGACCCATTCGCTCGTTTGCCATGTCTTTTTCCATAAAAAAGGTGTCCTATGAATACATAAATAAAAAAAAGAAAGATATACTCGTAGATAGCTATGTACGTAGCGAATAACATTGGTCAATTTAAAAATTTTGCATATTCATTTAGCTTTGGCGCTTACAATAATGTATTCATCTACAATTCAATGTTTGTGTCTGTTCGTGATTTTTTTAATTATTCATTGGGTATTGGGAAAAATATTTCATGTATATATTTTCATTCATTTCGTATTGTGTTTTATCAAAGAAATATTTTAAAATATGAAAAATGAGTTTCTAGTTACAAGCAGAGTTTCAATTGTACAAGGGTCACAATTTGGATTTTAAGCCTTCTCCGGCAAGCATGTTATAATATTAAGAATCCAAGATACGACACAAACAGGTACATGTGATAATAATAAAATTTTGAAGATCGCTTGTTACGTTTAATACATTACCTTCAATGAAAGTTGGTAACAATGCCAAAGTTTGCACCTTCATGCTTTTTCACCCTCGCAGCAAAGCAGGTTGACATAATTTATTGTATATATATTGTAATGTATTACAATATACCATACACGACGGAACACAACTCCGCGGTTTTACTTACTAACTCGGGGAAAGATTATTTTTAGCTTAATATTGTATTCTTCCCAAAGGCAGAGAGAATCTGGGAATCTACTGTAAAGACACTTCCGTTCCCCTCTATTCGCCGAATTCTAGAGACATCGCGTATTGGGTGGCACAACTCAACGACACCTTTTGCCTTGTTACCAGACTGAGGAAATGAGAATATTAAATATTTCATAATTAGAATAGGAATAGAACCCACAACGGTAGAATTTACAGTCGCACGCTTGTACCCCTGTGCCACGACGGCCTTTGGTCATTAAGGTTAATAGCATAAATTGCACTTAGAAGGTCATATAATATTACATTAGGTCCTCTATTTCACTGACACAGAGTCTAGAGGGGCTAATTAAGAAATACAAGGGTCATCCTTTTATACAATTTCGCACCTATCTTTTATTCTCTTTAATGTTTAAAGCTCTAGAAAATGTTTGTAACGTCTAAAACATATTTTGATCAAGTAAAAAAAAATTTTTTACATAATTAATAATAAATTTTGACATTTAATAGAGGTATATTTTTAAAATATTGTTTACATTATTAGAATAAGATTAATATTCCGAACGTATCAAAATTGTAAGGCTGAGTTTTTTGTATGATTTTGAATATGATTAATTTGAAAGTAATATGTTCAGGAAGTGGATAAATAATAACTCGGAGTCGCCAATCGAAGGTTATGTGCCAAATTCAGGATTGTATGTTAACGGGAAGTATTATAAAGTATTAAATAACTTAAAAAAAAATACAAAATTAAGTTGGCGGGCGTATGCACTCTGTTTCTATGAATTTAACTACGAGTATATGTTTGTAAATTTTCAATTCGGATTTTTTCCTAATTTGTATTGTAAACTACTCTATTTTTGGGTTTTGATTACGATGCATATTTGCGTTGATTTAGAAGCTTGATTACTGTTGTGCTCCAAAGCAAAAAACAAGTTGAAATTAATAATAATTATTTGAATATTATTTATCATTAATTTCAACTTGATACCTCCACGCAAATAAACGTTCTTGACAGACTGACAGGCGGACAACAAAGTGATCATACAAAGGTTCCAAATACGTGTGAGCTTTAATTGAATATATATATATATATATATATATATATATATATATATATATATATATATATATATATATACACGAGGTGTGTTCAAAAAGTAAGATGACTTTTCAAATTTGGCGGGCAACGTACTTTCGATTATCGATTTTTTTATTTTGTTATGTTGGTACACTCTTCCCGAACATCTGTACCAAGTTTCAAGTGTA
>DWGR01005338.1:0-10444 GCA_018247715.1 Heliconius burneyi
TTCCACAGTTCCGTGGCGCGTGGAAGGAAATTTCTACGAAACCGCACAGTAGTAGAGTGCCACGAATCCAGATGGTGTGGATGATATTTCAGTTTGTGACGTAATGTGCGGTTGGAAAATTCGGCGGTTGACGGTTTTGTAAATTTTCATTGATTTTCGAACAATAATAATTATTTTTTTTAGCTTCACGTTGTATTCCGCACATAGCAGGGTAGACAGAGGGAACGTAGTGTTAAGACACTCAGTTCCCCACTTTCTGCCGAGTTCTGGAGGCATTGCGCGTTGAGTGGCAGAAATCAACGCCGCGCTTTGCCTCGACACCAGTGCGAAAAAATGGAAATATAAAGCGCAAATAAATATTTCACTTCTTCGAGTGGAGATCGAACCCACAACTAGTCAATTTTGCAGCGCACGAAGTCTCACCCTTGTGCTGCTGCGCCACGACGGCCTCAGGCCTTGTTAATTTTGATATAATTATTTGCTATTTATAACTAATTTTAATTATTTATGTTCATATCTTACTAATTCTAATGAAAACTGAAAATAATTTCATAAATATAATTAATAAATATTCGATTCAGGCGAAGCCGCGTCAGAGTCCGCTAGTTCTAGTGTATAAATATGTATGTTGTTTACGTTCATATTGTTGAACCTAGTGCTGAGATACTCCGTTCCCATTAAGACGCTTTCTGAATTTTGTCAGCATTGCGTGTCCAGAGCGAAGACATGAAAATATAAAATATTTAAAAAAAATACATAATTACATATCTAATATATATTTGGCTTTCCAATAGCCTGAGGGCAAATATTATATTGTACGAGTAATGATTTTAATCTTCCTATATTTAAATTTAATCCTTTCGTTTATCCTACCTTTTGTGTTGCTGAATTTTCAGTACATATCCATATAAATGTATATCCAAATATAATTGTACCATTCTTTTTAGATTTAACTCGTTAAATAAAAAGGTTTCAGCAGTGGGGCGGCGTCTCGCTAAAGCGAGGTAGTGGATTCGAACCCCATTTAGGGAATTTTCTATATTTAAATTATTTTTATTTCCTCTCTCTGGTAGGCAGAACAGCGCGGCGTATATCTCTACTAACATATAGCGCTAGTGGTTGGTAATTGTTATTAAGCTTTCAAATAAGGAGTTATGGTTATATTTGTACAGTAGGGTAAGCAGACCAAACCTAGTACTAAGACACTCTGCTCCCCATCTTCCACCGAATTCTGGGAAGTTAATGGGAATTGGGAGTTAAATGGCGGATATCAATGCTACGCTTTGCCTCAATAAAGATGAGTAAAAAATTGATTATATTTAATATTTTAATCAGACCCTTGAGTTTGGGCGGTATCCTGCGCTCGCAGACCACACAGACCAGTGACCTCCCGCCATTTAGCCCAAGCAACGCTTATCCGGTTATAGACATCGTGACCGATGCTTACAGACTCGTGCATAACGGCCAAGGTACCTGAACTTTTCCGACTAAACGGCTGGTTCAGGACCGATATGGATAGTGCCCGAGTCCGGGCTCCCGCAGGCCAGTACTCGGTCTTCGACACATTTACTTTAAGACCGCCGATCTCAAGCGTACCCTTCCACAGGTTCATTTTACGCCCCAGCGTCAGTCGGTTCTCGTCAATGAGTACTATATCATCGGCATACATCATCAGTTATGGAGTCTGGTCTTGGATGTTAGCCGTATCGAGCACTACCTTGAATAACAACGGACTAAGAGCCGAGACCTGGTGAACACCTACTGTAATCTGGAAGGACTTCAGCATCACCAGTCCTAGCCATAGAAGCGGAATCGTGGTACAAGTCTCTAATAATCTCAATAAACTGACGAGGCACACAGTCAAAGACCTTCTGCAAATCTAAAATGCCACCATCTGTTTGCCTCCATCAATAGAGGGCGAAAACGATGTCCATAGTACCCGATCCTGGCTGAATTCATATTGAGACTCAGAGACAGTATACTCGCGGCGAAGCCTGAGCTCGATCATGCGCTCGAAGAGCTTCATGGTATGACTCATAATCTTAATGCTCCTATAACTACCACAGTCTCGAACACTGCCCCTTCCCTTGTAAATAGGGGTAATGAAGCCATGCCGCCACTGGTGTGACATCTTTCCAGTGTTCAAGATATGTTTAAAAAGGTCAGTAAGCATGAGCACACGAAGAGAGCCCAACGATTTCCACGCTTCGATCGGAATGTCGTCAGGTCCCATCGCTTTTCCGTTCTTCATGCGTCGAAGGCAGTTACGAGTTTCGTCAAGGGTTATTGGGGAAATAAGTCCAAGGTTAGGCGGTTGGTCGTGATGAAGACTGCATGGGTGCTGAGTATTCAGCAACTCCTGGAAGTAGCTTCTCCACCTATCCTCTCTCACAGCTGTTAATTGAATGAGAAATACAAATAGTTCCATTTAATTTAAATTGTGGACGATTTCTATACAGAATATACTCGTATTTATAATTAACTAGCATTACGGTCAGACTTGTATTGAATATACTTTATGAGACCTATATATAGTAAATCTTTTTTTGCATAAATGTGTTGTTATGATTTTCTTGTAAAATAAAAATATACAAATATTATAGAGCTAGGTTGTTTGTATATACGCGCTAATCTCAGTAACTGCTGGTTAGAAATGACAAAGAATTGGATAGTCCGCCGCAGGTGCAAAGCTACGCTGTTATAGTCTTTATGTATTTTAATGTTACGCGATACTAAAATATAACTTTTAATGATATTTGATTGATAGACATATTGAATACATTTATAGAAATGATGCGTGCGATTGTAAAAGAGACTGTCGTGGGTTTGATTGCCGCTCGGGGAAATAAAATATTATATATTTTCATTTTTTGGCTCTGATATCGAGGGAAAGAGCGGCTTAGCTTCCACTTTAGGCTTCCACTACCTGTCCAGCTATATTTAACTAAGAAATATGTTTTAAATATATGTCTTATTTTATTATGGAATTATGGAATTTTGATATTATGTAGTAATTGACTATTTATACAGAGATATTTTGCCGATTTATATAAATTTTACGT
This sequence comes from Heliconius burneyi, assembly GCA_018247715.1. NCBI lineage: Eukaryota > Metazoa > Arthropoda > Insecta > Lepidoptera > Nymphalidae > Heliconius > Heliconius burneyi. Next base: position 3,063 of record DWGR01005338.1, read on the forward strand.
TCGAGGAAATTATATATTTAATATTTTTAAGTCCTTGCTCTAGCACGAGGCAGCGTTGCGTTGAGTTCTGACATTCAACACGTATTGTTGAATGTCAGAATCCCCCAGAATTCAGCGAAAAGTGAAACATACTATAGCAATATTACTCTATATCTATCATTTATTACACAATACCTTAATTATAATTCTCTTGCATTATTCAATGAAATCGAAGATCGTTAATGATTCCGAGAAGTTAAGCTCGTTATAATGATTAAACATAATTAGCGCTAGTCTCTCGCGCATCAAACGTCACATTCGGTGTACGAATGCGAGGGTGGCGACGAATATTTTCACATGTTAAAATTATTCTATAATCCTTCCTTATTAGGGTCGTGCCACGGAAAGTGTAGGGTAACGGAGTGTCTTAACACTAGGTCCCCTTTGCATACCCTGCTTTATGCGGGATACGGCGTGAAAATGTAATAAATTAATTTTTACCAAAAAGAATAACCGACTTCTAACAACGAACTAAAAGGTAACAAAATAATTTTAGAAAGATTTTATAATTTTGAAGTCGGTGCCAAATAAGACAAACTGGTTTAGTAATTTGATATTGTAGTAAGGTAAGGTTAGGCAAGGTTATGTAGTAAGGTCGTTGTAGCCATAGCTTGATACCGACTTCAAAATTATAAAATCTTTGTAAAATTATTTTGTTACTTTTTAGTTCCTTGTTAGAAGTCGGTTTTTCTTTTTGTTAAAAATTAATTTATTTTACGATTTTAAGTGATGAGTAGACCATAAAGGGATGCTTCTTAAATGAGTGGCGGTGGTGGTAGTGATAATCAACGAGTGGTAGGTTGTCCTATATAAAATTTCACTTAGTTAGGTGCACACACAACATGCAAACTAACATTGTGGTATATTGAGAAGAACATATATAACATGACATCGGCTTTCTCTTTTGCCGCGTGGACCAAGATGTCATTTCTCGTGCGTAATGGTGGAAGCGAAGGCTGGCTAAAGTTGCCAAGTGCCGCCTTTGAGAGCGCCCAGAACTGATGAGTTCCTGATGGGTAGCTCACAAGTTTCTCGCCGATTTTGGAGATATGCTCGGACCTTGCTCTGGCAATTTGCCACTTAAAGAACCTAGAGGCTCGGTTATACTTTCTTTTTGAAGCTTTCACCTTCAGCTCCTTAGTAGCCAGTGCCTCGGCCCAAATTCGATATGCCTCGCATTTGCTTAACGGAAGACGTATTAAACCAAAGCTGTGACTTGCCACCGACTGGCACTACAGTGCTAGGAATATAAAACTCCATGCCCTGCAGAACCACGTCGGTAAGAGCAGCGGCACAGGTACTAGGATCATCTCTCTCATTTCTTCTCAGAAGAGAAGCAAATCGGCACTCAGGGATAGGATGAGTAAAATGTACGCATCCCATCCCAATCTGCTGATTTGTAGTGCCAGACGCGGCGAGTTGAGGGTGTTCTGCGACTGCGGCGGTTAATAGGCACGTCACTCCGTACCAGGCAGTGGTCAGAGGACCTCAAAGGGGCATCGACTACAACCTGGCACTGCTTCAGATGTAAAGTCAGCGGAAGGTCTAATAAGGAGGCATTGTGGTTGTCCACGTCCGGGAGTCGCGTGGGCGACTCAACCAAATGGGACAATCCATTCGCCATAGCAAGATCAAAAATGGCCCTCCCCGCGTGGTCGGTGGTGCGTGATCCAAGTCAACTGGCATTGTGCGCATTATAGTCACCAAGTATCACGACCTCAGCAGAGGGGGTCTGTGAGAGCATATCGTCGATAGCCGATTGCATGTGCTCCATGAGCCGATCCGTTGCCGCATTACCACTGTGGGACCTGTAAAGGCATGCGTAGACTCGGGCACGATCGTCCGAGTCAACACGGAGCCAGATAGTTGACAGGTCCCGTCCTTCAAAATTGGCAAGACGGCGGAAACTTAGGTCCTCCCTCACGACCACAGCGACCCCGGCACGAGGAATAAAGTTGTGCTCTATTTTATAGCCGGGGTATAGAAGATAGGTTGTATCGCTCGGTCGGGAAATTTGTGTCTCCGTTAGGAATTACAAGGCCGGCCGTGCCGTCTCAAGATAGTGGTGGATGGCATTCAGGTTGGAATGTAGACCCTTGATATTACAAAAGTCCACGTTTAGTTTTTTCTCCAGCACCGGAGGTGCTCGGTCCCTCCTGGGGTAGTATCTCTTTAAGTGTCGTTTTCATATTCCAGGGAGGGATGGGGGTTGGGCTACGGAGCCCGGCATTACATAATTCGAAATGCAGTGGCATAAAGCCGGTACTTAACGCCGGTTTCAAATGCTGGGGGTGAACCTAATGTTAAGATACCTGTCCTCACTTTCTGAATTTTCGAGGCATTGCGTTTTGAGTGGCGGAACTAAACGCCGTATTTGCCTTGCTATCAGAGTATATATTTAGTACATATTGAGTATAAGTTATAATATATTAAAGTATAAAAATATTAATAAAAAATAATTCATTCCCCCGAGTTCACAGTCACACTCTTGTACCACTGGGTCACGACGGCCTCACTTCCCCATTTCAAAGAAACATCAAGCTTCCTCATAAGAGATGAAACATCTACAATATGGCTGTTCAGCGTCGAAAAGTCACTACACTTTACGTAATAAATCTTTAGTAACACTAAATGATGATGATGGACTTTAGAACTAAATACATTTAAGTTTGGTGTTTGAAGACAATATTTATAAGCCCTGTGATGACGGTCTCTGCCACATAAGAGGGAAAATTGGCACTTTTGTCCGTCTATTTAAGTGTAATTCTTTGTACTTAGCAGTAAACTAACTACACTAATAGCCAATAGTGTTAATATTTTATTGTTAAGGTACAATGGCCATTGTTGTTTTTAGGTTTTACAGTTAATGGGATATTTTTAAAGCATTTATTTGAGGTGGTGGCGCAGGGGCACAAGCGTTTGAATGTGATCGAGACATGTTGTGGGTTCGATTCTCACTAAGGAAATGTTTAATATTTTTATTGTCATTTACCTATCCAATCATATTAAGTACAGCGTTATTGCTTAGTAAAATATAAAACCTATAGCACATTAGCAACCTATTAAAAATGTCAAATACTTAGGTATATTCCAGTTTTATCTTAGAGCCTATCGTGGTGCAGCGGGACAAGGGTGTGACTGTAACGCGACAGAAAATGGGGAACGGAGTGTCTAGCGGTGTGCGGAATACAGTGTGAAGCTGATTTTTCTAATTTTTAAAAGGTAACAATTATTCCTGATAAGGAGAAAGGCAAGTTTGGAACAAGATGTCTACAAAGATGGCAGATGTGTTTATGTTTAGTCTATGTTTAAACATATTATATATTACGTACGCTATTCAACAGTTTTAATGATGCTTGCGTTAGTGCCCGAGGTTAGTGGCTTATAGTGTCTCATTACCTTCTTCCATTTTCCATACCATCTTCTTACGAAACTAAATACAGTGAAGGTCTCAGAAAGATAAGGTACCTAACTACATCCCAATATATTTATATTTCTTCTTTCCTCTTTCAATATACTTATATTTTTATAGTGTCGGCTTATTTCTAAGTGACATTTTACTACGCTTGTTTATGAGATAGTAAAGTATATTGGCTTATTTGGCTTGGGAATACCAAACACAATGGCCTCCTTCCAGTCGTCGGGGAATGAGTACGACTTTAGAAGGGAATTGAATATATGACCAATAGAGATATGAACTGAGCTGGAAGGGACTTGAGTGTTCTATTTGATAGTTTATCGGGCCCCGGGGCCTTTATATCTTTAGCTTTCTTCTTCTTAGCTTTCTATCGCCCACTCTGCGACCGCGGAATCCACTCTCGCGATGTGGCTCGGGTCTTAGGGCTGACCGCTCGGTGTACACTGAGCCTCTGAGAAATGTCTGCGAGACATTCCGCTTTTTCAGTGTCATCGGTGGCGATCAACAAGTCGTTAAAGTCAGAACGGCCTTTAAAACGTGGCGTATCGTTCACCGTTATAACTTTATAAGTGGAGCATCTGGCCAATGAGTGCGCGCCGACACGCCTACAGCACTCGCGAGTGGCTGCCCGCTTGAATATAGAACCGCTTTTTTTTCTCTAACGACCTACATAAGGGGACATTTTTACCGCTTAACTCTGAAATTCGCTTGGAATGGTAATTATGAGACGTTTTCTTCTAAATAATTCTTCTAAGTATTTTATCTTATGGGGCAGTGCTTCAGATATAAATTCAATATTTATTCTCCAAAAAAGAGCCGTGAGATATATTTATAATCTAAGAGCTCGAGATTCTCTGCGAGATGTTTTCAAAGATGCGGGCATTATCACAATTGCTTCACAATTTCTATATTATAATATTCTGTTTGTCCCACAAAATATACAGTGTCATAGTAAAAATAGTGATAGACATATGATAGGAACGAGGAATAAATATAAGCTTGTTACGCCAAGTTTTCGCCTCCAAAAAGTTAATAAATCTTTTATGGGTCTCGGTATACATGTATATAATACAATTTCACAGTGTATTCTAAATTTGCCACTACCAAAATTTAAAGTAATTGTAAAAAAAATCTAACAAGTAAAGCTTATTACACTGTTCAAAAATATTTAGAGGATAAATATGCATGGAATTAATTTCTGTTGGATGTCACGCAGGATAGCTGCCAGCTAATGTCATAATTAATTATACCATTGACTTTGAAAAGAGCAACTGTTGAGTTTCTGTTGATATCTTATGGTAAACTCTATGGCACCTAACGTAGATATGAATAACTGTTGAAATATAAATTTAAATTCTATATACCATAAGTAATTTTTATCATATATAATTGTTTTAAACAAGTAAACACGTCACTAAAATCACATACACACTTAATTTATATAATGATTCTTGTAGAACCTCTTTCTGTGCTAAAGACCATCAGAAGACCTGAGAATAATACAATAAATTTTACACAGTTGTTAGATGTTTTAGAGAAATTTTATGCTTTGTATGAGTATTCCTGATTTTTCCTAATTATATTTATTTCATATTAGGTCTCTTTGTTTATTCAAATTTTCAAATTTCGAACTTTAATAACATAATATTATAGTAAAACAAAATAAAATAAAATTGTTATAATGATAGAAAAAAAAAACAGTAGGAAAAATAGCTGAGCATGTTTTTAATCGGAATTTTATTTACTATTCTAAGCCTTTTTAATTACTAATCTTACCTCTACCTCATAAGTTATTGTGACGTTTTGCATTGTTTGTCTTTGTATGTTTTCGTTTAGGAAATAAGCACTCGGCTTAAAAGATCCGCATAATACACGTTATTTTTATACAACGACATCCAATATGTGACAATTAATTAACGAAAATAGTAAATATATATTAGAGTAGGTTACATATATATTTTGACATAAAACCTTTATTTACTTTTAAGTCTTCATTTGTCATTTATTAAGCTTGTTTTGTTATACACATTACATACAATAAATATTTCACTCTCCCAAGTGGGAATCAAACCCACAATCATAGCATTTACCGTGGCATGCTTGCGTCCCCAAACAGGGATGACATGGTGCAGGGGCTCAAGCTGGTGGTGGTGATGGTGCTGAACTGTTTAGTTCATCACCTAGATTGGAGAGTAAACCAACAACTATCACATTGCAGTTAAATCCTATCGCACAGCACCACAATGACCTCTAACATTCGCATGTAAATAAAATTGAATTTATTTGAAAAAACCTAATTGATATTATGTTACAAAATGGCTCCAGGTACTAAAAAAATCAGCAAAACAAGTAATCCTATCAAAAGTATTAGCTAAGGATTTGGACTTGGATTACTCTTCTCTCCAAGGCTCAACAGCAGAAAAATCGGCTGACATCGGTTCTGTTGCTAAAGCCACAGCACCCTCTTTAGTGCCACTTAGTGATGGGTAAGATTACTATAAGCTTTTGTGATGCAGTGTCACAGCATCTTCCTCACATTTTGACAGAAATGAACTATCTTTGTTTACCAGTTCTGTTAACAGGACAGAGCACGGTATCGAGTTCTGCCACACATAATGTGTTGAAAGTGAGGTGGAAAGTAAAGAATGGAGTATCTTATCATTAGGTTCCCACTGCCTACCCAGTGCCAACAAGAAGACACAGCCCTGAAGCCTTAAGTATTATTATTAATTATATATATATATATATATATGCGGCGTTGAGTTATGCTGGCAAAAAAATATCTCATCAAAATACAATCGAATGGAGCACCTCCACGTGCACAATGCAGAACGAACCAGTAGCTGCTCATGAAGTCGTGTGCTAATACTCGACTTTTCTTTGTAACAATACCTCCATATTAGTATATATATTGATTTTATTAAAATAAAATTATCAACCCCACTAAAATGACACTCGCTAAACATATAACATTGAATTTGAACTAAAAATAACTAGCTATAAAATAACCGTTCTATTATTAATTACCCAAGGTCGCCTTATAATTTGATAATGTCCGCGCAAACTTGTGTTTGGCGCGGCGTTGAGTTCTGGCACTCAACAGGCAATGCCTTAAAAATTGGCCTTTGGCTTTTGAGTGTTTTGAAACTTGATTCCTATATAAATACATATTAAAAAATTTCAAATAACATGTTCGTTTTCCTCAGATCTTCCTTTTTTAATTTCATCATATAATATCTTCAATAACTTTAAGAACTCCATGTACGCTGAACTTTAATGTACCTACTTATGTTAATAACATATTTATTTTATATTAAAAGAAAAAGATTAAACAAAAATCCTTATTTGAAAAGCGACAGGTTTGAGTTTGATGCTCACTTGAGGAAATGAAACATTTAATATTTTAATTGTCGAATGGCGTTTTATATCTGCGATTTATATTTCTTGTTTTTTATATATTTATTTATTACTTTAATATATAACGGGTTTTATTTATCGGTTTTTCAATAATATTTGTTTTTTATTTATTCCCAACAGATTGTGAATGTACCTAAAAAGACCTGTATGCGAATCGCAGATGAGCAGGATAAAAAAAGATTAAAATTTTAAGTTATATTATATATTTAAGAAAAAAAAACAATTGTTTAACAAAAACAAGCTATCAACTCAAGCAAAAAATAAAGACCAAACAATTCAAACAAAAAAATAAAGATGAAAACTTACACATAGTTACAATACTGATCTTAAGTATAACTCTGCCTCTTAATTACGAAAACAATACTGAAATAAAGTATACAGAAAACGTTTAGACAAAACATTTTCTTATATATTTAAAAATAAGTAGGTAACAAACAAATAATGAATATCGTTACGTTGAACCAATTATATAAATAAAACAAAATGTAATATAAATACTAATAATATT
>DWGR01005339.1:0-10444 GCA_018247715.1 Heliconius burneyi
TCATACTAGGTTCCCTCTGCCTACCATACTGTATGCGGGATACAGCGTGAAGCTGATTTTATTTTAATCTACCCTATAAATTATATATGTGGAGACCACAAAAATAATGTAATATTTGGCTAGCATCCTTTCAATATAATATAATATTTATAAGACCTAGTTATACATTTTTAAGCGTTAATCATTTAGGCTACTCGTTGTACATAATAGAAATTATTGTTTATTCAACGTTAGTTAAGTAAGATTAAATATTCATACAATACTAGATGTATTTCCGTACTTTACTGTATTTAATACAAATGTACAGTCAGTTCTTATCATTATCTAAGTTATGGAAGATTAATTACTTGTAAGGCATGGCCGTTGCATTAAATGGTATCTTATGTTTGTTTATTCAATAACTTCATTTGTAAAGAAAGAACAGAACAATTTGATTACTTATTGTCAAATAACAAACAAGCTAATATATAAATAATATAATCCAATTGTGTTTTATTTTCATAATTTATTTATAATACCTATACTAGTAATCAAGACGCGGCTTCGCCCTCCGTAACTTTTAATTATATTATACAATCCGTTTCCAGTCGACCAAGTATCAATGTACATAGCAGCAGTTGAGGTCAGTCGGGGCGCATGTGTGCCCACATCCATCAGGACTGGTTGTGGTTTCAACACCCATACAAGAAAAATAATATTTAGCATTTTCACTTCTTAGATCTGAAGTCGAAGCAAAGTATGGTATTAAGTTCTACCACTCAATGCGTAATGCCTCCAGAATTTGGCGGAGAGTGGGGGGCGACTAGGCCTCATGTGTCTATTTAAATAGGTATTATATCAACAAAATGTGCTTATTGAAATAAGTTCTGTTACGAATCTTGACACAAATGTATATAATTTTACCAATAATTAATTTACCTTATAACTTACCTACCTATGGAATTCGCTTAAAGCTAATAATATCTCAGACGTCTTTATATCGTTTTATAATAGAAATATAGAGGACAAAGTAACTAAAATGAAAACCGTCACAAACATGAAACGTAATAAATTAATTGTATAATATAAAATATTAGCAAATAGAATGTTCCATAGAGAGCATGAATTCAAAAGACATTAATTGTCCGTCATGTTGTAAAAAGATTCTAATAGCTTGCAACTGAAAATAAGCGTTAATTTATCATAGAATTTTCGAATAAGTATGTAAACGATGTTTTTGACATTTATAACACCTTTGAATTAAAATATCTGTTTTTAATATATAATAAAATATATATTTTATTATATATATAAAATAGTTATTCTACATATCGTATATTTTTTTATTACAAATACTTAAAATTGAAACCAATATGAAAAATATATTTTTTATTTATTGAAATGAAAAGCAAAATGTGAATTTTTAGCGTAAAAATAAAAATTTTAAGTAAGAAAGTTTTAAACGGCGATTTTGGAGTGTAAAATGATAAACATGAAATAAAAAACAGTTAATTTGATATGTAAAAGAATAAATTTGTAGTGCAAGATAGTGCATTTGGAACGTAAAAGAACGAATTTGAAGAGAAAAAGCTATATAAAAATTATAAGCTTTATATTAAGATAGCATCAATCATTTGATTCAATAGTTAACAAATATATAACGAACGTACTTGGGTACTTATAAAAAATACACAATCAAATATATGAGTTTCTATATATAAATTTTGTTTTAAGTCCGCACGTGAGGACACAAGATAAAATTTGGATTTACATTGCGGTGCACCGTATTTCATTTTATTTAGCGCCTAAAATGTGCCACAAGGACTTATATTTTGATCATATAACAGGCTTATATGTAAAATGTGGATGCTTATTTAAGATAAGAAGTATATGTTTTTGCTTACTTAAATAACACCGATGTAAGAAGTCTAAAAAAAGTAATTGTATATTATCCAACTAATTATTTTTTACAGTTGAATTGATGAAACTACAAAAAGTAAATCATGTGTTCATGTGAAATGCTTACAAAATACCAAGTCTCAGTCTGAACGGACCTGAAGTTAAATATTTAAACAGACTTGGATAAAGCTACTGAAAACGTAACAGTTTTGAAAAAGATGACGTTCTATCATTTCATATGAAAATTCCGGACACACAAAGCTAAGCTGGATAACTATGGACGTTGGGTGGATAATAGAAAAATGAATGCGAGTGGAGTATAAGAAACCGAATGTTTATTTGTATTTTTATTTGTTCCACGTGCTAAATAAAAAAATATTGTTCTATATTCATCAAAATTCTCATCTTCTGCACCAATCAATACTATGTGTTAATATTTCAAATATAACACTGTCTACTAAAATATTCTTTAATATATAGACATAGCTTAACTTATGTACAATTGCTTACTCATTACAATTTAAAAAATATTTTTATGAATATTCTTATTTATATAATATTGAAATTTATGTAACGAGTTGAAAAGACAACATTAATTTAGTGTCGTTGTTATTTTTCTGTCTGTACAATATCACAACAGTACTTCATACAAACTTATAGAGAAGATACGATGTACATTTTTTAGAACTTGCACTATTCTGGTGTTTGGTGGTCGATTCGTTAGTTGATTCCCATCCTCACACAAATCAAATATTGGTTTTAATCGGGATAAAAGAAATCTGCCGTTAGTCGTGTTCAGTTTCCAGTGTTCATTTTGAAATTGAAGCAGGTAAAGGTTTTTCATCATGTGTTATATAAGTTAAAGATGTATTAGATAAGCACGCACTTTTATTACATTAGACTTCAAGCATAATTATTACAATAAGTTTGTGTTTTAAAAATATATATTTTTTTTAGAAACCAAATATTTTGAATCAACACTTTTTATTGCCCAGATGACCAGTGCTTCCCGTGTGGTCCCATTTTTTTAGTCTTTTTCTGACAATGGTATCTATGAGACTAAAATTAAATTGACATTCGGTATGTGTGCGACAAATGGGCAAATAACTCAATATTCCGCTAACTGATTTTGATGATTCTTGGCTTACTTGAAAGTATAAACTTAAAGGATAGTCTGGTGAAAGTTTGGTAAGGTTCCGATTGTGGGATCCGGTCAAAATTGATAGTTTGTTTTTTTTTATGGTAATTTTTTTATTATAATGTAATATTGTTTAACTTCAACCGATTTCGATGATTCTTTTTTTATTTGAAAAGATACACTTCAAGGATAGTATGGTGGAAGTTTAGTTAGGTTCTAATTATGGGATCCTGTCGAAATTGATAAAGTTCAGAATCATTTTTATTATGTTTGTTCTTCTCAATATACCACAATGTTAGTTTTCATGTTGTGTTTGCACCTAATTAAGTGAAATTTTACATAGGACAACCACTACCACTCATTGACTACCACTACCACCACCGTCACTCATTTAAGAAGCATCCTTTTATGGTCTACTCATCACTTAAAAGCGTAAAATAGATTAATTTTTAACAAAAAGAAAAACCGACTTCGAACAACGAATTAAAAAGTAACAAAATAATTTTCCAAAGATTTTATAATTGTGAAGTCGGTGTCGGACTAAGGCTACAACGACCTTACTACATAGCCTTACCTAGACTTTACTACATATTACTAAGCCAATTTGTTTACTTAGCACCGACTTCAAAATTATAAAATCTTTGTAAAATTATTTTGTTACTTTTTAGTTCGTTGTTAGAAGTCGGTTTTTCTTTATATAAAAAATAATTTAGTTTAATGCTTTAAACTAACATTTCATAAAATTTATTCACAAGTTTTACTTCTAAAAATAAATTTTAGAGTTTTGTAAATAGGTAATTAAATTTAACACTGTAAGAAGTTAGAGAATAGACAATATGAATGGACGTTTTACGACTATTAATGACCCGCCCCGATCTCGCCTGGATCAATTATATTTTATTATAATTTTTTACCTACTTTTATAAATACTTTTATTAAACAATATAACAACAATACATTGTGACAATAAAGTATCCGGAAAATCTCAGTAGTGCGCGGCGATTTTTATAATGAATCCAATAATTGAACAAAGAGTTTGCATTCAATTTTGTGTTACAAACAAAATTTCGTGTACGGAGACGTTGATAATATTGGGAGGGGCTTACGGTGAATCAACTTCAATCAAAAACACAAGTTTATGATTGGTACAAAGCGTTCCAAAACGCCCGTACCGATGTTGAAGATTTGCCTCGTTCTGGACGACCTTCAACCTCTTCAAGCGATGAAAACATTGAAATTGTGAAGAAAACTGTGCTCGAAAATTGTCATACCAGTATTAGAGAGTTAGCACAAGACCTTAACATCTCTCGAGAGTCGATTCGTTTGATTTTGGTTGACATTTTGGACATGAGAAAGGTCGCTGGCAGACTTGTTCCAAAAGAGCTGAATTTCATGCAAAATAAGCATCGTGAAAGAGCCTCTTTAGACGCGCTGGAGCGTGCCAATGCTGATCCCTCATTCATGGAACGCATCATAACTGGCGATAAGACCATGGGTCTACGAGTATTACATGCCAACATATCAACAATCATCGAAATGGCAGACCAAAAACGAGCCGAAACCGAAAATCACTCAATAATATTTAGCTGTATTGAGGCGTTTGCGCGAGAAAATCCGTAAGAAACGCCCGGAATTATGAAAGGAAAATTCGTGGATTTTGCATGACGATAATGCACCACGGTACCGAGCTTACGTCGTGACTGAACTTAAGACCAGAAACTCGATAAATACCATCGATCAACCACCGTACTCACCAGACCTAGCTCCGGCCGACTTTTTCCTGTTCCCTAAACTCAAATTGCCACTCCGAGGATACCGTTATGAGTCAATTGAAGACATAAAAGAGAATTCGACGCGAGAGCTAAAGAAGGTCCCGGAAAGTGCTTATAAAACACGTTTCGAAGATTGGAAGAAGAAGCGTTGGCACATGTGTAACATATTGCATCTAATGGGGCCTGTTTTAAAGGCGACAAAATATATATTGATGAATACATTAATACTTATAAATTAATACTTTTTATTTTATTTACAATTTCCGGATACTTTATTGTTACAATATATTATATAATAATAATCATTTTAAAATTTAAATACAAAGTTTAAGAAATTAAGCTAATTATATATATAATAATTATTTAAACTTACCTTACTTTTGAACAAATTTTGAACAAAAATAATATTACAAAAAAAAGAAAGATTTCAAACGTATTTCCTTTCTATATTTATCCTTTATCCAAATAGTGAGCAAGAAGGAGAGCTCTTCAGTATATCTTTAAATCAATAAATCGACTATAACACTAACTTTTCTAGAGGTAAAAATCAAACCCACGATTTCTGACGCAACAATCACATTCACCTATCACTACACCTTTACGCGAACTATAAAACAAATACCTCAATTATAGAGTTACGGCTTTAAATATCATATTCTATAGAGTATTTACGAAAAATACGAAGCCAGGTCATGTATTCTCTATGGACGGCCCTGGCACATTTATACTGCTGTATTAAAAAGTACAATAGAAATTAGGTTAGTGAATTATACCTGAAATACCGTTCACAAGGTAAAAGGAAGACGTAGTAAGGATCATTCAGTATTAATGGAATTAAACAGAAAAAATGGTTATTATTTTGTTTGTATATAACTGTACAGAGTGTTCTTCCTGTCACCACTTTAAATGAAACCACTGTTTTCGGTTTTTCATTCAAGAGGTTGATTCAAGAGGTTGTTTTTAACAAGTTTCTTAAATTATTTTTTATATTTGTTGCACTTGTGTGCAATAAAAAGAACAAATATATATAAAATGAATTACAAAATTTTATAATTTTTATCAACTTTTTGTTATTAATTATATTAATTATTATAAAAAAAATAAAATCTGCTTCACGTTGTATTCTGCACATAGCAGGAAAGGCAGTGAGGGGAACGGAGTGTCATCCGTAGGAGAGGGTAGGTTCCCTCTGCCTATCCAAATTATTATATTATTTTTTATATTATAAGCTGGTGACTTCACCGCTCATTTAAACTTTATGGTAATTTTTCAACTGATTGATGTTATTTATTGTATCGGATAAATTTTAAAAACCCTTAAGATGGAATTATTAATATTTTTCGCAATAACTTTCACACACCTACATAAATGAAACAAATTTAAAGAGAACTGTTATATTTCATAGAAATTCGTATGAGTTAGGCGGAAATGCATGCAGGTGTATACACGAAAAATAGTTCAACGAAAAATTATTTTCGGGAGCTCTACAAAAGCTAGATCCAGTTTTGAAAAATATTATTCCAGTTGAAACAGTTTTTGTTGTAAAAATTTATTATTGTATTAAATCAGCTTCACGCTGTATCCCACACACAGCAGTGTACGCAGAGAGAACCTAGTGTTAAGACACCCCATTTCCCACTTTTTGCCGAATTCTGGAGGCATTGCGTGTTAGTGGCAGTACCCAACGCCACACTTTGCCCCTACACCAAAGCGAAGAATTGGAAATATAAACGTAAATAAATATTTAACTTCCTCGAGCGGGGATCGAACCCACAACCGTGGCGTTGCAGTCACACTCTTGTGCCGCTGCACCATGACGGTCTCTATATTATATAAAAAAAATTAGGAGGTGGGATTTGTAATAAGATAAAAAACTTATATTTTTATAATACAATAATCAAATGAGTTAAACTTAATTAAAAATATTTTAAAACAAACAAATATTTACAAAATACCTCACAAACACATATCAGATTTAATGAAATAAAAGAGAAATTCTGCATCTTGTGTTGTTTGAGAGCTATATTATTTTACTTTTTGTTAATGCCTTATATTTGTACAAAAATCGTTTATGAAATTGTTTATATATGGTTTTGTTATGAAAATATCTTGAATATTACACAATTAATAGAAACTTAAACAGAAAAATAAAAAAGTCACAGTTAATGGTACTAAATGTTTTCTCTTTTTTCTTAGACCTATCTATGTGATGTTTTTTTTGTTGAAAAATAAAGCTTAGTAGAAATAGACGTTTCATTGTTTCACTTTTGTACGTGAACGTAATATGTACTCGTATATACTCATAACGTATCTTTTATAACTAGAACGAGACATGATATATTGATTTTCTTCGAGTTAGTTGTTATTTATTACGTTTCTGTTGTTTATAGTAACTATTTAAAGTGATGTTGAAAAGTAAATTATAACATCATTTCCTTTTATTTGTTTGTTTTGTTAAGATTAAATATTTAACTAAAATTAATTTTTAACAAAAAGAAAAACCGACTTCTAACAACGAACTAAAAAGTAACAAAATAATTTTACAAAGATTTTATGATTTTGAAGTCGGTGCCAAGTAAGACAAACTGGCTTAGTAATTTGATATTGTAGTAAAGTAGTTGTAGTTGTAGCTTAGTAATATGTAGTAAGGCTATGTAGTAAGGTCGTTGTAGCCTTTGTTTGACACCGACTTCAAAATCATAAAATCTTTGTAAAATTATTTTGTTACTTTTTAGTTCGTTGTTAGAAGTCAGTTTTTCTTTTTGTTAAAAATTAATTTATTTTACGATTTTAAGTGATGAGTAGACCATAAAAGGATGCTTCTTAAATGAGTGGCGGTGTTGGTAGTGGTAGTCAACGATTGGTAGTGGTTGTCCTATATAAAATTTCACCTAATTACTTTGCATTTTGTGTTTGCACCTAGCAAACACAAAATGCAAAGTAACATTGTGGTACATTGAGAAGAACATACATAATAAAAATATTCCTATAACTTTATCAATTCCGACGGGATCCCATAATCGGAACCTTACCAAACTTTCACCAAACTATCTTTGAAGTATATCCTTTCAAATAAAAAGATAATCATTGAAATCCGTTGAAGTTGAACTTAAAGTCGTAACAATAGTACAGTATAATAAAATTTTTACCAAAAAAATAAACAAACTTTATCAATTTTGACCGGATTCCATTATCGGAACCTTACCAAACATTCACTGTAGTATCCTTAAAGTGTATCCTTTCAAATAAAAAAAGAATTATTGAAATCGGTTGAAATTAAACAATATTACAGTATAATAAAAATTTTACCATAAAAAAACACAAATTTATCAATTTTGACCGGATCCCACAATCGGAACCTTACCTTATCTTACACCAGACTATCGTTAAAGTGTACCCTTTGAAAAAAAAAAAAATTATCGAAATCGGTTAACGCCACATTGAGTTATTCGCCCATTTGTCGCGTACATACCGAATGCAAATATAAGACTTATGTGATTTTCTCATAGATACCATTGTCAGAAAAAAAAAATGCTCGAGTCTCTTTAAAACAGAGAGAATTTACACACAACCTACTAATACACTACCTACCCACCTACCTTATACCTATTAAACCTAATTTAGACTTGACACACTGATTGTCGTGTAGACCGTCATTCGTAAGTCCGATTTGAATGTTGCACATCGCTTTTTGACGTACCGGTTAAGTGTGAGCAGACTCGCCCACAGAGGCTTCCGTACCAATTTCAGGATTGTAGGTCAGCTGGAAGTACAACTCATAAAAGTTGACGTCTTTAAGTTAGCGGGCGGGTTATGCATATTATATTTATCGTTTTATTTCAAACGAATTACAAAAATAAGTTTATAATGTTTTATTTATATAAAATATCTACTTATAAATATTAAATTTTTGGATTGTTATACTAGCGGCCTGCCAGCGGCTTCACCTGCTTGCCTGGGTACGCTCTTATAATTACGACTTAAACCTTTGAATATAACATAGCAATCTTTATATAGATATATGCTATATAATTTTCGCAGGCAAATTAATGCTTGATTTCACTCAAACGACGATAACTTTATTTACGACAAGCTTTAGATATTAAGTTAAGTTAAAACAAAGCAATTGATGAAAGTTTGAAGTAAATGGGTTAAGTATTTTCGAAGATTAGCGTGACCATATATCTGAGGGGTCTATGGAGCAACACATAGGCTATTTTTATCCCGGAATTTTAGTACGGAATAAAGATTTACTCGGGAAAAACGTTTTTTCACATATTCTATGAAATAACAAAATATTTTGCTTTATTAAAATACTATAATTTTTAACAGGAAATGTCAAATAAAGTTCCAAAAGATTAAAATTACTATTTATTTAGTGTATAACAACGGTATTCATAACCGAACTGAGATACCCAACCATTCTTTCCAGAATACATTTAAATAACAAAAAAAAGCAGCGGGCGATGCCGCGCGGGGCAAAACTTAAACCTACTACGGATAAGCTAAGAGAATCAAAGATTAGACACAAAAAATAACAGAAGATCGAAAATTTAGAAAACCGTCAACGTTCCATGCCCGTTCACGTCGGTCATACCGTGTGGCTCATAGGCTACGTCATGTCTCATGTCACCCTAATTATTTATAAGTGTTATACATTAAACTATAATTTCAGTCTAGATGACATGCTTAAGGTGACTATTACATTTATTTTGATAAGGATGAATACTGAAATATAGAAATTGCATTAGCAATAAGCCGATACATTTTAATTAAATAATTAATATTGTAATGGTTACTGTACTTCAAACTTCAGAGATAAACATCGCGGATTTTTAAATAGCTTTTTTAAAGGACAATATTTTTGTAAAACATTGTTTTTATTTGTCTCATGAGGTTGAGTCAGCGATCAGGCAGCTCATTTTGAACGATCTTTTCTTTTAACAAATAATGCTAGTTGCTTAGCAACGGTTGAAATAACATGGTACAATAAATTGCATGTCAAATTGAAAAATATTTTAATACTTAAATTTTAGTAAATATCGAGAATAATAAAAACATGAGAAAAAAGTAACCTATGACTTATGTCCATCCCAAGACCCACAAATATCTTTGTATAAAATTTTATCACATTCAAATCAGTGGTTTGGCCCTGATTGTGTCTGATACGTAGAGAGAGATAGACAGACGGAGATACTTTTATATAGGTATGGATAATTATGTATTATCTACAGCATCTGTCAAAATCAGCTGTGTTTGTTAAGATGTCAAATAATAAACATAATGCTTAAGCTGCTTTTAATTTCTGAAAATTTAACTTCTAATTAATATTGTATACACTTATTTTGCAGGACAATTATGATTTAAATAAGAATATAAATAATCGTTGTGATGGCGGCTGCGTTTCAACAACAAATATTTGCTCTGGATGCAAGATTTAATGCATACAGAGCCCCCGGAAACCCAAATTTCAGTAAGGCTAAATTTCTGTAAACACCTGTGATGTTTATTTTAAATATCTTTAATTTCTTGTTTATTTTCAGAAACACTATACATACGCCGAAGAAGTCAATTACTTAGGGAGAATGCAAAATTTAAGGTAAATGATAGTAACATTTCTTAAATCGAATACTGAAAGTAACAAAATTTTGATTTG
>DWGR01005340.1:0-10443 GCA_018247715.1 Heliconius burneyi
CCATAAAAAATATCTGACTAAACCAAGTGTGCCACAAGCCTTAGAAATCAATAGCGCCGGTACCACAGCGTTAATCACAGCTTAATCGCCAGCTACCGATAATAGTCCTTGTTAACGCGGTAATAGCAGATCCTCGTATTACAATTAGATACGGTGGGCTTATCAAACTGATTTTTGACTTCACTTATAAGTTAGATAGATGTCAAGAACGTCTTTTTTTGTGAGTTAATGTCTAGACATTCCGTTTGCCATAATTTTGAGAGAGTGCATATTGAAAGACTGAACTCAATAGTGCGCGTTGTTTTTCTTCATTTCAACCAACCCACAGTCATATTTACAGTCACAAGCTGTGCCGTAGTACCACGACGATCTAAACCTAGAAACTAAAGCTACATTAGAAACAAAACATATAGTTTTTCAAGAAAATTATACAAATCCCACCACTATATCCTATTCGAATCTTTTTCCACGGAGAAAAACCGTAACAATCTTTAATAGGTGTAATAAATTTTATATAATAGACAAGGGTTGGATTTTCGTCGGTGGGACAGGGGGATTAACCTGTCCGCAACCCGGATTATCCCGCCCGGGATGTTGGTGTTCCGGGATTCCGGGATGTCGAGATTCCGGGGTTCCCGGGAGCTCGACAAGTGCATTGTGAGTCATTTGTCTGAACTGTTTATTTTTTGTTGGTAATTAATTTGGTTTTTGGACATTTTCTTGTTGCGATGTCTTATTTTTGGATATTTATGTTTGTACTTTTTATATTTTTATATATCTATATTTTCAGTACTAGTTGTTTTGTAGCTCATAATGTTTTACAGTTGTTTGGAATGGAAAACAATATTTTATTGGAAACTGTGTTTTTAGACTCTGTTTCCGCCTCTCTGTCTTATTTTATAGACACTGCGTGTTGAGTGGCGAAACTCAACTGTCTTTATTTTTAAAATAACAGTAAAATATTCCACCGAGTAGAAATCAAACCCACAACCGTCCAAAACCCAACGCTATGCTAAATGATAAATCGATTGAATAGATCGTAATCAGTATACAGCTTCGAATAAAACACTATACACTTTAATTTTACGATTCAATTAAACTGACTTGTGAACGCTTTTTCAATGAAATCCAAATGACCAACACCAATTATCATCATCGATCGCGTCATTTACTACATTTGTTTACGAGTAACGCTATATTTTGAATTTCCAATGCATAAATTAATATTCAATGTTACAAATAAGAAAAATATTAAATCAGCTTCATGCAATATCCTGCACACAGCAAGGTAGGCAGAGGGAACCTAAACTTAAGACACTCCGTTATCACTTTCCGCCGAATTTTTCGGGGGATCCTCAGTGGGGGTTGGGCGTCGAGTAAAGGAACTTAACGCTGAGCCTTGGTGTCAGAGCGAAGCAATGACAATATTCATAAATAGTAATTCATTTTGCCGATTGGGAATCGAACACACAACCGTCGCGTTACAGTCACACGCTTGTAACCCTGCGCTACGACGATTAATGTTACTATGTACTGTTCTTTAATTCGCAATTTTCTTTTTATGTTCGTAATTTTCGGTGTTTGTTGATAAGATTTTTACTAAATAATTATAGAAATTATTTTTACCACTGTGGTCAGCAAAGTACACAAGGGCAGTACTACAAACTTAGACGGAGAAATGAGGCAAAAAGAGTGCTTTGACTCTACGACCCTTCTACCCTGGTAAATACAGAATAAAGCGTGAAACTGTAAACATGACTTATCTAGATTTTTAATTTTTCAGGGTTTTTCATCCCTTTATAGTGTGAACAGAGCAATTTCACACCACGTTTAAAATTAACGTGAAAATTAACCGCGTGTGGTTAAAATTAACCAATCAGTTAACAACGTTCGTTAACTACGTAATATATAATTAAACTGTTTTAATATTTTAACACTTCTATAGCGAGTGCATTGTGATAGGTGTGAAACCGAAAATGCTTTTTGCGGTGACAGAGTATTTCATTTTATTTGAGACTAATGTTATAATTATACAAAAATAAATACAAGTAAATATTTTTTTTGGTTTCACGCTGTATCCCGCATGTAGCACGGTAGGTTAAGAGGTCCTAGAAAGTGTTAAGACACTCCATTCCCCACTTGGCGATGAATTTTAAAGACAAGACAAGAATTTTAAAGAAGGGTTTTAACCAGAAGAACCGGCCGGCCTGTTGTGGGTTCGGTCCCCACTCGAGGTAATAAAATATTTATTAAATTTATATTATTTCTTCGTTTTGGTGTCAAGACAAAGAGCGGCGTTGAGTTCTGCAACTTAACACGTAATGCCTCATGAGTTCGGCAGGTGGGGCAAAGTGGGGAACGGAGTGTTACACTACTCGTAGGTTCCCTCTGCTTACGCTGCTGTGTGCAGGATATTGCATGTAGCTGATTTAATATTTTTCTTATTTGTAACATTGAATATTAATTTATGCATTGGAAATTGCGGAATACATTGTGAAGCTGAAAAAAAGAGTTATGAGGGTAATTCATTATTGAATTAAACCCACTACCGACATTCTGCATTGACATATTATTCTGATTGCTATATATACCTACATGTGTAAAAAACATATTTCACATACCGCTTTATTTAATAGAATAAAGATATCACTTGGTCATCTTAATTTATCTCTTTCAACACTCGGGAACAGCTAACTTCAATAAAAGTAAAGTAAACACGTTAAAAATAAGGAGAAAAACAAAAAAATGTACTTAATATTTTTATAGAAACCCCTATTATTGCTTAGCAGCGAAATGCTTGCCAGAGAGATAATCTTTTTTGTAAATTTCTCCTTGACTGGCTAATATATTCCTTAAAATGTTATATTTCTTTATAAATATAAGTTTATAAAGAATTCGTGTTAGTTACTCGAGTTCTATAACAATTCAAATATGTTAATAACGTGGCATAAGGCCACAAGTATGCGAGGGTAACCGCAACGGTTGTGGGTTCGATTCGAGGGACTAAAATATTTAATATTTTCATTGCGTTGCTAGAACAGAAAGGTAGAGTTACACATAGTTGTCAGAAATATTATAGAAAATGAAGAACGTAAGAGTTTTATTGGAGAACGGAGTGTCTTAACACTAGGTTCCCAGGTTCCCCCTACCCTACTGTGCGGGATAGAGTGTGAAGCAGAAAAACGTATATTTATTCATCAATTTTGCCTCACTTGTAACGCTTTATTAACATAATAGGTACAATGTAATCTAATATTTCTAAAAGTGACCTCCTTTACTCCAGATGAGACAGTGATAAGGCACGATCGTAGCTTGTGTATAATATCCTTACTTAGTCGAAACCGCACCAAAAATGCTATAGCCTATTATCATTTGCCTCGTAAAAGGTAATTTTAAATTTCTTTTGGGTAAGTTGGAGTTTTTATGCTGCTTCCGCAGTTATGGAGTAAACAATCGTTAATTTTTTTCGAGTATCTTCGTACATATATATTTTCTGTATTAGCTTCACGCTATATTCCGACCATAGTAGGGTAGGCAGAGGTAGCCTGGATACATAGTGTTGCGACACTCCGTTCTCGTTAAGACACTTCCGTTCTACAGTTTCCACCGAATTCTCGAGGCATTGCGTGTTAAGTGGCAGCACTCAATCTCGCGCTTTGGCTCATTACAAGAGCAAGAAATGAAATTATTAAATATTTCATACCTCGAGTGTGAATCGAATCCACAACCATCGTTCTTATAATCGCTCGTTCTACCCCTACGCCACGGAGGCCTTTAAATATGCATAGGGTAAAATTCTACTTCAGGAGATTGTTTGCACATTTCTAACATCCCGCACCATATCTAATTGATATGATAGGAACCTTGTGTTAAGACACTCCGCTCTCCCATTTCCTTCCATTTTCAGGACATTTTGTTTATCAATCTTTAATAACACTTCAAAAATATATAAACCTCTTGAACAACACTATAATAAATTCTTTCAGTGGAATTAAACCCAGAACTTTCATCTACATCAGACACTACTGTGCCACAATGGTATTTTGAACCAGCAAATACCACCAGTAGTATGGCTGGTGACAGATTATAGTTTCAACGAGGCATTCTGTTAATAAAGCTAAAGTTATCACATTTCTCAGCAAATTGTTTCCTAGGAGTCTGATGATATTACAGAAATTGTTTATTGATTAGATGCGTTGTTTGTTATACATATTGTATTGAAATTTTGTGGTTGTAGGTTCAATTAGTAGTTTAATTTTATTTTCACGCTTTATCCCGCTTTTAAGAAGGTGGACAGAGAGAAAGTGGTGTTTCGACATTTCTTCCCTTTTCGCTTTATTTCTGATTGTATGTACATAGATAGTATTTTTTTGGAAACGTAGAAATCTACTGTTAACATACTAAGTTTCCATTAAGAGACTTCTGGTCTACACTTTGAATAATCTTGAAATAAGACAGTAATATAAAATTTACCTTTATATTTACTTACGCAAAAATTGCATTGAGACGTTTATACCAAACTTAAAAATATTTATTGTTATTATTTTAACATTTACGCTGTTTCCCGCATAAAACAGAAGACACGCACAGACAGAGGGAACCTAGTGTTAAGACACTCCAAGATAAGATGTTCCAAACTTACTTTTCGAGACATTGCATGTTGATTAGCAAACGCCGTGTTATGCATTACCGGATGATCAATCAAAATCGAACCCAAAACTGGCGAATTTACAGTCAGATGTTAAGTCAATACGTCATTACTATAATATCATGAAAATAAGTTTATATTTATCTACACCCAACAGTTTGTCCTTCTTAATTAACTTTTTTAAAACCTATCTCATTTCAACAAGAACCCTGGGCACCAATAATGGATGGATCTCAAGGATACACTGAAAACGAAATCACACAAACTAAAATAATGCTTACACAGCAATGTCGCTCACAGACGGACGGACAGCACTGATTGATTATCCTGCTACTAGGGTTGGTGATGGGGATATAAAATAAAATTGCGGATTTTTTTGGGATTGGGTTTTTTAGTGAGTTGGCTTTTAAGCGTAGTGGTAACTTAAGTGTAATGGTAGTGATATTTTTTATATTATTAGAGGATGTATTATTGTTAATATTATTTTTAAAATGTTCAACTGTAATCGTGACGGTTTAAGGTTCGATTCTCATTCGGTGAAATTAAATATTCTTAGTGTTTTCATTTCCTCGCTTTAGCAGCGAGGCAAATCGCGGCGTTGAGTTCCACCACTCAACACGCAATATATCAAGAATTTGACGGTAAATGTGGAACTAAAGTGGCTTAATGAGATTAAAGTGTCTTAATATTAGGATCCCTCAGGTGCATTCTGCCTACCCTGCTATATACAGGTTACTTAATTTCTATGTATTGATGTTACCATAGCGCGTATAAAACTATTTAGTATAGGAAGAAGTTGTAGTACAAAGAATTTAAGTTCAAGAGAAGAAACTTTCTTCAAATATTTCAATATGCCAAATATTTTTGAATATACATTGTACTAGTCATAATACCTAGAGGAATACCTAAGAATCACATTACGCGACGGTTATGGGTTCGATCCCCACTCGAGGAAGTGAAATAATTATTTACATTTATATTTCCATTTTTCTTCGCTCTGATGTCAAGGCAAAGCGCACCGTTGAGTTCTGCCGCTCAACACGCAATGCCTTCAGAATTCGGCAGAAAGTGGGGAACGGAGTGTCTTAACACTATGTTCCCTCTGCCTACCCTGCCGTGTTCGGGATAAAGCGTGCAGCTGACACAGGCTAACTTCACTCTCTGTAAAAGTTTTGAATTTGAATTTAAAAAAGCGAGAAACTTAGAGTATGCTCTATCATTATAATAGCTACTTGCTTGCCAATTTCTCTAGTGTACTTGATGTGGTTCAAGTGTGTGGTTGTGGCTTAAGTAGATTTGAGTCAAATTTTGGGTTAAAAAGCTTGGCTAAGCTTAAAGCTTAGCTATGACTGTAAACGTGATTGATTGTGGGTTCGATCTCCACTCGAGGAAATGAAATATTTATTTAAATGTATATTTTCATTCCTTTGCTCTGGTTTCGAAGCAAAACGCAGCGTCGTGTTCAGCCACTCAACATGCGATATCTCCAGAATTTAGTGGAACTGGAAATTCCTTTTGCCTACCCTGCTGGGTGCGGGATACAGCGTGAAGCTGATTTATTTTTTATTTTAACTTTTGTAAGATACAGCTCAATATATAAAGTGTCAAAACATTCCGTAAATGAGCAAACTAAAAAACCAATGGTGTATTATTTTAACATAATTATACATGGTATACTTAATAAAAGTAGTTATTAATGTCTTCGTAGAAAAGAATTGTTAAAAATATGTTTTTGTTATATTTATTTGTAAATTTCATTGTAAAAGGACTATCTAACGAAATATAGCTTGGATGACATAATCACGCTTGGCTTGGATTTTAACATTACATTCCCTCTGCCTACCCTGCTATCTGCGGGATAACGCGTGAAAATAAAAGAAATTTCAAAAATAAAACTTTTCAACCCTAAGCGTGATAGTAAAATGTAAACGGGAAGCGAGTCCTCCGACTTCTTAATCTTTGAAACGGATTTTCTAGCATCGGATTGCGAACAAAGATTTTCTTATTTCTGCGACGCGTCACCACTGTTTTAAAATGTTTAAACTCTTTTATATCTTTTATTTATTGACGAGAGGATTAGGGAGAGGTCGTTAAATATTTTTTTTAGTGACTAAACACTATTATTATTATGGGAATACTTGTTGGTCGTCAGTAATTTCGGAACTCATCAAAAATAGACTTGGATTTCCTTTAAAAATTATTAAGTTTGAGGCAGTTGTAGTGTAGTTATTGTTAACACGATCATTGTGCATTCGAAACCCAATCAGACAAGACAAAGGGCAGCGTAAAGATCCGTCACAATATCTTGAAATTTGGACATGACAAGGAGATGGGAGTGTCCTGACAATAGATTTCTGTAGAGACGTCTATTGTTAGGAAACTCCCATCTCCTTCTAGCTAGGTGTAAATCTAACTTTATATGCGAGACACAGCGTGAAGCTGAATTTTTCTACCAACGTTTTTATAAAAATTAAACCCACAGCCACCGATCTATATCCAAACACCCTAAATCTACCAAAATTCAATATAGTATACGTAGTATTGGTACATCCGTATCCATCACAAATCGTCTCGTCCATATATTAAACAGACACTTGATAAATAGCAACTATACACAAGTGATGAATGGGGGGACCCTTGGTACTTTAGGGTAGGGACGCTCGGATTGGACCGTACTCTTGATATCGGAATTTGATGACATGAAAGATTTGAACTTGTTTCTACCTTTTGGTTGAGTTTAGTTTTGTTTTTGTAAAGAATTTTAAGTTAGTTTTGGGATAGTTAAATATGTATTCTACATAATTTTATTGGATTCGTTTTCACATTCCATTTCCCGCTTACCGTGGAATTTTCTAGATATTTCGTATCAAGCGGAACTCAACGCCGCACTTTCTCACATTACCAAAACCAGAAAATGCCTCTAAGCCTCTGTGCCAATCCTCCAAGCCGATATTACTCTCAATTCGATTTTTTTATTCGTTGTCTTATAAAATTTCACACATTAAATTCACTCAAGCCACTGAGGCTACCGAAGCCACTGTATACGAGTACATGACACTACTAAGTCCATACACTTTGTCATTAGACCCAGCATCGGGTGACCACTTAAGCTGCGCTGCGGTAAGAATTTATGTCAGAGAATGTTTTTACAATCCTCCGCTAAGTCGGTTATTCTTTATAAAATATGAAACTGGTAGATTGTTGTGTTGGGAGCTTATTTTTTTGGATAGATAAGGGCAATATGTAGAATAAGATGCGATTATTCTAAATTCAGATTTATTTATTTTTATTTAAATTAAATTACTTCGTCCGTCTTTGTTCTCCACTTTCTGCCGAATTCTTAAGACACTGTATATTGGGTGGCGGAACTCAACGCCGCACTTTGCCTCGACACCAGTTTCATTTCCTCGATTGGAAATCGGACCCGCAACCACTCATTAGTGCCCCTGGCAACGACCTACCTCGAAAAATGGTTATAATATAGCACTAAATTCAAATAGGCGAAGCCGCGCGTGTGCTGCTACTATAGGAATAAATATAAGTGAAATATCCACATTCCGTACAATGTCAAGCGTACACTGCTACGCTCTAACGTATGCGACAATTTCGCCCCCCACTAAATCACCGATGGACTCCATCCAGAATAAATTGATCGTAAATCCTTTATAATCCCGACGAATTTTCGCAATGGCGCGAATGTACTCGTTTCGCGTTTCGTGTGAGTTACAGCCGTTTGGTGCTCTATGTGTGTTTTATTTGAGTTTGGATGCTTGTGTTTCACCTTATGGCTCAGTGGTTAAAATTGGTTTTTTATTAAAAATGATAAGAAATATGGGAGATGATGTTGATTTTCAACTTATCTTAAAAAAATACTTATATTAATAAAAATATTATGAGGCCATTCGTAGCACAGGGGGAACAAGAGTGCGACTGTATGTGGGTTCGATCCGCACTCGAGGAAATGAAAATTTTAATATTTATTATATATATTTTTCTTATATAGTTTTTACAAATGATGATTTCCTTCGTATCAAACTTATATTGATACTTATATTATATACAAAGTAAACAACAAAAATAAAGGCCGTCGTGGCGCAGCGGTACAAGGGTATGACTGTAACGCGACGGTTGTGTGTTCGATCCCTACTCGAGGAAGTGAAATATTTATTTACGCTTACATTTCCATTTCTTTTCTGGCAAACGCGGCGTTGAGTTCCAGAATTCGGCGGAAAGAGAGAAACTAAAGCACCCTAATGGGATCGCAGTGTCATAATACCACTCAGTTCCAAAGTTCCTCCTGCCCACCCTGCTGTGTGCGGGATACAGCGTGAAGTTGAATAAACAAACACAAGTAAACACAAACTCAAAGCCAACGATACAAATATCGATTAATACTCAAGAGCTAAGATTTAGTTATACCATTAATATGGCATGAAAGGGTTTAGATTCTATAGAGCGAGCCATTCCAGTGAGGTCTTATAGCTGTTGATTAGAATAACTGAAGTAAATATTTACGCTTTTAATTAAAAATTGAAAATTACCAAGCTTGGCGCAGTGGCGCAATGTTTGGTTGCAAGCACAGTGTTTGTAGGTTCGATTTCCATATTAGACGAATGTACTTATTATGTTCATTTACTACTTGTTCTGGTTAAAAGGGACATAATGTCTTGAAATTTGGGCGGAAAGGGTTCTGATGAGTAAAAATTAACGATGAAATAAAAGTTTCATAGGACTGAGAATCACTTTCCTCCGAATTCTGGAGGCATTATGTGTTGAATGGCGAAACTCAACGCCGCACTTTTCTTCATTGAAACCAGAACGAGCAAAATATTAATTTTCTCATCATTTCCTCGAGTAGGGATCGAACTCATAACTTATCGCGTTTACAGTCGCACGCTTGTGCCCTTGCGCCACATCCGGCCTCAAAACTATTTTTCTTATATTGTTTTTACAAAGTTTAATTTCCTTCGTACCAAACTTATATATACAAAGCAAACAACAACGATCTTACCCAAAATACAGTATTCGTATTAAAATATATAACAATTCAGTATAGGGTCCAAGCTATGTCTTTCATAGTCCTCACGAGATGTTTTGTCAACAACTATTTATATCTCAACTCACTCCGTATCAGAGGTAGTGTTTCAAAATTAACTTCCCCCGGGATCGTCCCAAGAATGGAATTTGGGAAATATTATTTTACTAAATCGTCGCTATCTTTAGTACAACTTGTAGCGAGATGGTTTCGTTTCTTTATAATTTTGGGAACCTTATTTCTCTTATATATTTTTTTATCTTAAACCATTTTACTTATGACTTGGATCAGACTACACTACGGGATGCTTCAAGCATCTTTCTCAAGCAAATGAAAATATAAATTTAAATAAATGTTTATTTTTTTCTGATTAGAGATCGTACCCACAACCAATGGCCTGATGTAATTCTTTATGTATTATTGGTGTAGCTTCACGCTGTATCCCGCATATTACAGGTTAGGCAAAGCGCTAAAACTCTCCGTTATTTTTACCGTTACAATTTTTGAAATAATGCGTGCTGAGTGATGAAACTCAACTCCATATTATATCGTCTGATGAGAGCGAAGAATTGATGATAAATCAGTCCCAGTAGTGGAAATTGAATCCACCACCATCGAATTTAAATATGGAGCCTTTTTATCTTTATTTATCTGAGCATTTATTTCTCAATAACTATGGCATCTTAATACAAACCGTTAGACAACTGGAAATGGTTATCAATATCGATATCGATATTGATATCGATATAAGGTAATCAGG
>DWGR01005341.1:0-10443 GCA_018247715.1 Heliconius burneyi
AGCAACCTAAATCTAAAAGAAATATCATTTAGAGTTACTTGAATATGACAAAGTTTTTTAAAACGATTTCAGCATTTATTAAATTTTTATGTTATTTATATTTTTTAATCTCCTGCATACAGCAGAAGAGGCGAAGGTAACCGTGTAACAACACTCCAATCATCAATTCTCGGAACTCAACTCCGAGAATTGATTATAATGGCCGTCGTGGCGTAGCGGCACAAGGGTGTAACTGTAACGCGACGGCTGTGAGATCGATGCCCACTCGAGGAAGCGAAATATTTATTTACGTTTATATTTCCATTTCTTCGCTCTGGTGTCGAGGCAAAACGCGGCGTTGAGTTCTGGCATTCAACACGCAATGCCTTGAATTTGACAGAAATTGGGGAACGGAGTGTCTTAGCCTTAGGTTCCCTCTACCTACCCTGCTGTGTGCGGGATACAGCGTGAAGCTGATCTTTTTTTTCATAAAAACAATATATGTAGAGAATGAACTCTTAAATATAAAAGTCATGATATAACCCTTTTGCTTCATCAACTATCATCAATCACTTCATACATGTGTTGCGGTACTTCCGGGAGCACACACAGTGCATATAAACTACGTTCAGTAACGACACCGTATTTTGAAAGCTCGGTCGAGTTTCCTTCATAGAAAGTCCTTGTGAGGAAATATATGTTCATATCTTTCTTAGATTTTTCGTGCATAGCTGTGTACGCTGAAGGAACCTGGGCACCTATTGCTAAGATCCTCCGTTCTCAATCAGACATTTCCGTTCCCCACTTTTAGGTATAAGCGGGTGACTGAAAAAGCGACAATTGTGGATTTGATTCCCATTTGAGGAAAACAGTTACTTAATATTTTTATTTTCGCTCATGTAGCGAGGCAAAGAGTGGCTCGTGCAAAGAGTTTCGGCACCCAACACGCAATGCCACCAGAATTCTACGATAAGTAGAGCAGCAGTACACTACACTAGGAGATCGTCGTAGAACAGCGGCATAGCGTTTGAACATTAACGCGACATCTGTTGGTTCGATTTTCAATCGTAAAAATGAACTATTTTCATTTCATGGCTTCGAAAAAAGAACGTGGGCTTGAGTTACACCACTCAAAATGTAATTCTCAAAAATTCTGTGGAAAGTAGAGGAGTTAAGACTAGGTTTTCTCCGCTTACCCAGCTCCATGTATGCGGAATACTACTTAAAGTCATAAATAATAAATGATTATAAATTATAATAACTCGGAGACTCAAAATTTGAATCAAACCCACTACCCACACAATTCAAACATATCCATCCAAAGCTTGCATTAAGCGTTGTTTTTCTTGTACTAAGTATTAATTAGTACGGTACTCTTTTAAAGTATACATCAAGTAATTTTAATTAAGCGTTGCTACCGATAAAATTTAATTATGAAGTTGGTTAGCGCCAACAATGTTATACATTCTTTAGAAAAACTCATTTGTATATTCATTTTTCTTATCTATGTATAATAAGACAGTAAGAATATTTTGTCCGTATATTTAGTATTTTTGATTCAAATGGATATAGGGACACTTAAAAAGAATAATAAAAAGTAAAATTTTTTTTTTTATTTTCTTATCTGTCTATACAGACACGCTAATCTTCGAAAGTACTAAACCGATTTATTTCAAACTTTCACCAATTGCTTTAACTCAACATGTAAAGTCAGTCGTACGCTTGTTCCGTATTTGCGTGTTAACGTATACTCGTACTTTACGCTAACAATAAAAATTATATAAAGACACTCCATTCTCCACTTAGCTTTTTTTTAAATCTTTATAAAAAATATCATGTTTTTTGTTATTCAATTTTTAATCCAGTCGTTAAAAGTTAAATAAGAAATTCACGAAAACATCTACAGAAACATGAGTGGGCCCAAAACAATTCGTACACAATACCCACTTGACTTATTTACCTTGAAAACTCAATCTTATAAAAGGACGCCTTATATTTTCATTTTACAAATAATAAATTAGATTTATTCATTTTTTCTTTGAAGTATTAAATTGAGGTGAAAATAATTAATATTCAAAAGCAACTTATTAGGATTCAAATTGTATTTAGAATATTATTAAAATTTTAAATATAGTTTAAATTAATGATTTTTTTGTCATACCTAATGAAAATTTTAATCCCTCCTGGCTTTTACAGTGACACAGGGTGGAGAAAGAAAAGGAAAATTAAACATTTATGAAATATTATTCCAAAAAATATATTTATTTAAAAAACGTATAAAAATTCGAGCGTATTGGGATTAGAACCCACACCTCTTGGAAACCGTCTAAGTGCCCTGACTACTAAGCCATACGTTCTATTCAAGTTACGTATAATTCTTATACACTTGTTACAACATATTTTGGAAATCAGCATCTCTAGATATGGATATTTTTACAAATTTCCACCACAAATT
The DNA here is from genome assembly GCA_018247715.1 of Heliconius burneyi. Taxonomy (NCBI): domain Eukaryota; kingdom Metazoa; phylum Arthropoda; class Insecta; order Lepidoptera; family Nymphalidae; genus Heliconius; species Heliconius burneyi. Next base: position 2,435 of record DWGR01005341.1, read on the forward strand.
TCAAATATAATTGTTAAGAATAAGTACTTAAAAGAAACGAAATCAATATTAAAATAATTGTAATCTAAAATCGTAAACAATGACAAGTGACAATCTCTACAAAAGAGTTGTTGGAAAATTTTGTGTATAAAACTTGGGAAAATTTGCATGTAATAAAAGGGTTTTCTTGAAATTCTATAAATATAAAATACTTTGCCGAATTGTATATTTCATAGCTAAGATCTTCGAGGCGCAGTGGTACAAGAGTTCCATTTCTTGACTCTGGTTACAAAATGATACCCGGCGTTGAGTTCCGCCACTCAGTACGCATTACTTAGAAAATTCGGCAGGAAGTGAGGAACGAAAGTATCTTAACTCTGTGTCCTTGGGTTCCCTCTGCCTATCCTGCTGTGTGCCCATATAGCGACAAGCTGTAAACATGCACGTATGTACCATATCGTATATCAAAAGTAATTATATACATTTGTTTTATTCATTTTTTTATTTATTTAATTTTTCCCGTTAGTGGATAAATAATATCTATCTTTAATTTAACAAAAATCAAAAAACAGTAGATTATGATTAAATACTTTTCCTCTCTGACAATTTTTTTTAACTCCATACTTCTCCTGCATTATCACTACGCCCCCCACTTTCTAATTTGCCCTCATATTCAGAGCGAAATTATCAAACATTTCTTTCCCCCGAATACGAATCGAACCCAAAACCAGGCACATTCCATCAGGAGTACAAATTAATATTTAAAATATTTGACTCTGTACATTTAATGAAATCTAGTTATACGCATTGAACTACACCTTGAATTACCACATAATCACACGAGAACAATACTCGTTAATCCATTTACCATCATTACTATTGTTTTATTATTGACTAAATATTTGGTCGCCATTGTCTCTTACACTGTTTATTAAGGCATATAATAATAAAACCATATCATATAAGTTACTTCCTGTGATTTTGTCTGCCCAGATTAAAAAAATATGCTCAAGAAAAAATATAGAGATTGTTTATCTTTGTTGTTACAAATCGAAAGCGGGTCATGGACGAATTTCATTATAGTCTATTTCACATACATCTATCTACCCTCTTTTAGATGAGTTTCCTAACAATATATTAAATTTTAATATTCATTAAACAATCGCCACATTCGCAGTTTGAGGCCTGTAGTACACTGTTTTCGAAAGCGACAGTTGTGAGTTTGATTTATACTCGAGGAAGGAAATTCTCTTCATTTCCTGGTAACGGGGCAAAACGTGGCGTTGAGTTTCGCAACTGAATACGGAATGAATGAATGAATCCTAAAAAGAAGAACACAATATTTGAAAAAACCTAACTTAAAGTAACCAATCAGAACCCCTCTTCGGAAATAACAAGTAAAAATCAATTATGAATTGCTTTTACTAGTTAAAACTTCCTTTGACTATTTACGAAGCTTGACCGCAACATACACTTCTATTATATATAAATTATATGTCACGTTGTTTGTCCTGGATGGACTCCTAAGCTACTGAACCGATTTTAATCAAATTTGCATACTGTGTACAGTTTGATTCAAATTGATTGAGTAATTTATATATTATTTTTCTCATCTGTTAGCTTGAAATGATTCTAAATAGATGACGATATCTGTTGACTGTATGGAAATAGGTGAGGATTTAATAGATGTCAGAAGTACATAAGTTTTGTATATTTGCAAACATATATTATATATGAAAACATGAAAGTAATTCAGTGTATTAAGTAAGTAATTCTGTAGTTTAAACGGAAGAAGCCGCGACCGGGTCGCTAGTATGTACGTATAACGGACTGTTAACTAGAATTACGCCAGTTTGCTTAAGAAATGTTTAGCTCTGGTGATACGTGACTATAGTCGTGTTATCTTAATCAAATATTAAGGATATAAAATATTATTGTGCTACATAGACGACAAATACGTTTTAGATTCTACTATCTTACTACGTATTTTACGTCTACTTATAGATACATAAATCAAATCAGCATCACGCTGTATTCCGCACACAGCAAGGTAGGCAGAGGGAACCTTTTATTAAGACACTCCGTTCCCCACTTTCTGCTAAATTCCCGAGGCATTGCGTGTTGAGTGGCAGAACTCAAGGTCGCGCTTAGCCTCGACACCAGAGCGAAGAAATAGAAATATAAACGAAAAAAAAAAACACTTTCTTGAGTGGGGATCGAATCCACAACCATCGCGTTACAGTCATACCCTTGTGCTGTTGCGCCACGACCGCCTTACTACCTTATCATAATTTGAGCTCTGAAAAGATTTTACAGTTTCCTTATTATGATTTAAATAAAATGGATTTTTCCATGGTTCCATGGTGATGGTATTGGAAGTTCCGTCCCAAATTTCATAGCTAACGGGAAGTATTGTACAGGTTTTGAATTGGAGCATTTCAAATTCAGGAAAAATTATTCATAAATGCTCGTATTCTTTGATTATGTTGATTTTGAAACTTGGTTCTTATCTGTGCTCCAAAGTACGCTCTTGATTTCAACATCATTGAACCACGTGATTTCGAGATAAATGGTCTTGACAGCCGGACAGACGGACAACAAAGTGCGACCTAAAAGAATTTCCTTTCCCTTTTAAATACGCTACTTTCAAAATAAAAAATATATTTTATTTAACAAACATAATATACTATTTCTTTAAAAGAATATCCAAAATCGTATAATACGATATAAGGAAAAATATATTTTCCAGGAAAAATGTGAATTTCCTCAGTATAATATCTTAGTAAGCCTTACGTTATAATCACTCTATTACGAGTATAAGCTGGGCATTATTGCTCTTTGTAGCTAACGTTGCTGTGCGTTTCAACCGTTAAATTTCTGTTATAAATTTTATGCTGAATAAGTGGATTTTTTAACATATAAAAATGCTTTCTTGTTTTTAATTCCTGCTCTATTTAAGACAAAGCGCAGCGTTAAGTTCCGCGTGGTACATGGAGAGCGGAATATCAAGACTAGGTAACCTCTCAGGTAACCGCTATATGAGGGGATGTAACAGGAAGCTATAATAATAACATTCTTTATTTTTAACTCGCCTTTAACAGCTTGGAATCTATATATCTGTGTAACTGTACATTATTTTAAATTTAAATATATTTAACGAAAATTTTTCTTATTTACATTACTCTCAATTCAAATTAAAAATATATATAATATATTTATTACATATTTTATTTCATTTAATTATATCTTTACAACTCTCATTGTTTACTATTCAGAAAACAGTCTAATAAGTGATTCAAAAGTGCTTATATTAGTGTATTTGAAAAAAGAGTATATTTAATTTGAATTTTAATAACATACTCCTCACCACCCACATTTTAATATTGCGTGTCAATTAGCGGAACTTAACGCCGCACGATTCACCATAATAATACTCCAAAATACTTGCATTATTCTTATATCACTTTCACGACCTTTAAGTAATATGATGTCAATGTCTGAACTGAAAGTTTATATAAGTTATAAAAATAATCTAAAGACTTTTACTGCGAGAAATCACGTAATGGACATTCGTTGTAGTTCGTAATTATCAAAAATGTGCGCGATAATGACTATAAATGCTAGCAAATATATCATTTTTAAGTTTTTCTTTGAATTATTACCAAAAAAATAAACATGCCTATTTTGGTATAGTACATTCAAATCAAATGAGTAAGCAGTAAAATTATCCATATTTTTTAGCTTTGGGAACCACCTGGTTTTTGCACAACTCTATCTCTAATTTTCGAGAGATTGCGTAAAGAGCGACAGACCACAACGCCGCACGTGTTCTTGTTACCCTAGCGGAGAAACAAAAATAAATAAATCCTGTTTGAGTTTAAATCAAATTCCCAATTCTCGTTTTTACAGTCAGATCCTATATAAATCTATAAATATATGTTAAGTAGTATTTTGGTAGATGCTTACGTTATTGGTATCTATGTGTAACTGCGTCACACGACATACAGTGTGGATAAACATCATGAAATGTAAAACCCTACTTTTGAACCGTTAAGGTACCTTGATTAATTCCTTCAGGTATGGGTTTGAAATATTTTACCCTATATGCTGCTGCCGTAAAAGGAGCGCAGACGCTTCCTGTATATTAATGTGTCCGTCAGTAAACCATTTAAATGGTTTGGCGGAGTAAATAAAAAAAATGTTTAAATAGAGGAGTGCGGTATATATTTTTTAAAATAATGCATAGAACATATATTAAACTAATAAATACATTAAATTAATAATTGGGGAACGGAAGTGTTTTAATGAGAACGGAGTGTCTTAACTCTAAGTTCCCAGGTTTCCTCTGCCGACTTGCATTGTAGGCGGAGGAAACCTTTGAACTTCCTGTGAAGACCCTGGGAGCTATAAAAAATTATAGCACGGATATTATCATACGATTGAGATATACACGTTGCTATGGCAACGCGTTTTGTACGCATCAATTAGTTCTCTAGTATAAACAATTACTCCTACAAATAGAAATTAATTAAAACTCATATATTTTTGATATTATTTATATAGAAACAGAGATTTTAATCAAAAACGTGAGTGGGTGGGTACAACAGAAATGAATAGTTGCTTCACAAAGCTCGGTGCCAGTCTATTAGCTCATTGCCGCCGGATATTGCTCTATTGTGATGCATAGAAAATGTCATTGCCATTTTGCCTCAGTGCTAATTTGCTGGTGAATTTTAAGAACTGAAATATGTATTTGGAATCTTGATCTATGGAGGCTATATTGATTTGTGTTTTTAAGGTAATCATTTAAAAACTTCTTATTTCTTATAAAATAAAAAAAAATGATCCGTCATGGTGCAGGGGCACTTGCGGCTATAAGCATGACAGTTATGGGCTCGAGTCCCACACGGGAGAATGCAATATTGAATTATTTAAATTTTTCGATTTGATAACGAACGCGCGGCGATCGAGAATTCGGCGGAGGGGAAAGAACCAAAGTGCCTTAATGAGAACAGAGTATTTTAACTTTAGGTTCCCAGGTTTCCTCTGCCTACCATGCTGTATGCGGGATACAGCGTGACACTTAAACATAATAAACACGTTGGCTGTTCCTCAAATGCTCAATTGAAAGAATAAGTACTTAGTTTTCATTGCCCAACATAGATAAAAAACGCAACGCTGAGTTCCAATTCTGAATCTCGAGCGTGCATCTGAAGCGTGCAGTGGATAAAAGAAGATTATAGAATTATCAACTTTGCTAATACAAGTATAACAATATTTGTTTTATCAAACATGTTCTTATCTAAGATGAACAAATTTGCATACGATACGACGTCAATTTTGTTTAAAGTTTACTTTTTTAGCTCTCAGGCTGTATCTCAAGTGAATCATGGTAGACAGATACACAGAGAGAGCGAGAAAGCCGTATACAATTATAGAATGTAAAATGATGGGTGATAGAAAACGGATGAAGAATGATAGATGATGCAGAGACGGACGACAATAGTGTGAAATGTAATTAATACTTTAAATTATTATTGAGGCAAGCCGTGGCGTAGGGGCACAAGCGTGTGATTTTAAACGCGGCAGATCGTGAATTTGATTCCCATTCGAGGATAAGTTCCGCCACTCAATACGCAATACCTCCAGAATTCAACAAAAAGTCGGGAGCGAACTGTCTTATTGCTAAGCTGCCTTCCCTGCTACATACAGAATCTGGAAGCTCAGAATACACTTTGTTCAAATAATAACATTACTCCACATATATCCAAATACAACAATAATATCCAAAGTAAATATATTGTATTATAAGAGAAGTTTTTTCAAGAGAGCACATAATTCACACGTTACCAATGATTGATGGCAGCTGACCGGTAATCGATCTGTTTGAACACTCGCTAACTTACCTTGTAGGGCTGGCTTTATGAATAATAGGCTATAGTATGAATTTTATAAGATCTATTTGAAGATTGACTGTAAAGCTGGAAGTTAGAGGTTAAAAAAACTCGTAGATAATTTATTTAATAAAAGATCGTGACTCAGCTAGAGCTATTGGCAATTCATTCCTCTGGTAAGAAAACAAAGCTCGGTGCGCACCGTTGAGTTCCGCCATTCAACATGCAATGCTTCCAGAATTTGACAGAGAGTGCTGTCTTAATCAGAAAGAAGTGTCTTAACGATAAATCCCCAGGTTTCCTCTACCTACCATGCTATGTGAGGGATGCAGGGTGAAGCTAACTAGGAGCGCGAACCGAATCTCAATTCTGACTACTGTGCTCGCAAAATCTCGGTAGTGTTCACATGTTGAGCGAAGCGAGCATCAATTGTTTTCTAAGCTCAATTATAGTTACATTAATCACCTGATCGGTATCTATAGCAGACGCCCAGCGTTACCCAGAGGAGACCACTTGGAGGTGGCCTGCTTACAGGAATGTCCATTGAGTTTTTAATTTTTTTTCTCGTCTAAAACCATCAACGTAGTCATATCTATAAATTTGCGAATTTTCATCACAAAGGTCAAACCGTTTGGGAGCCTATTGGTGACAATTAATAAAGGTATTATAGTAGTTACGATGGTAGAGATATCAAGATTTCTATTACAACTCGGAAAAATATTGTATTGAAAAAAAATCTATATTCCAGATAATTCCATTCGGATTAAGCAAAGCAAAAAGTACAATATTAGATTTACAGCAACATTAACACAGAATTTACGGAAAATACTAATATTATCGACTAAAAGATTATCTTATTAATACTCTTATAAATAAGCTAATAACAAATGCTTTACCATTTATCTTGTATGGCGGTTCATCTGGCATATAGGGAATTGAACCCACAATCTTCTTTTTACAATCATCAGATGCTTTTCTACAGTACCACGATGGTGTTGTTTACTGAAGCGTGGAAATGAAATTAACTCATTCCCCTAAAGGAATTGTACCCACAACCGTCGTGCTAGCAGTCACACGCCGTTACAACGCGCCACGACAGCTTTAAAATAATTTTACCTTTTATAATTGAAGTGTTGTCCGAAATGAGAAAGAAAGAACAATCTATAACATATAATTATAATATTATAAGGTCGAAGCTGGTTAGATTGACCGCGCTAAGGTCTCGTCTGTTAGAAATAACTGATAAAAAAAATAGCTTTACACTGTATCCCGCGCACAGCTGGGTAGGCACAACGAGCTCTGAGCTAAAACACTCTGTTCAATACTAGTGGAAACTACTGATTCGAATTAAAAAATATTTTTGTTTTTAATGCTTCGTCTAACGAAGAAGGCTATATTACTTTGAATCAAGTCGTGACCCCGGGGGCCCAAAGTGAACTGCAAAAACCATACTGAGACTGGTTGTGGGTTCGATCCCCACTCGAGGAAAAGAAATATTTATTTAAACTATATTTTCATTTCTTCACTCTGGTGTCCGAGGCAAAGCGCGGCATTGAGTTCTACTACTCAACACGCAATGCCTCCAGAATTGGGCGAAACGGAATGTACTTAACACGAAGTTTCCTCTGCCTACCCTACTGTGTGCGGGATACAGCGTGTAGCTGATTTATTTTTATTCTTTTATCAAGGAGCCGAAGCCGCTGCTAGAAACTAGTTTTTATATATAAAAAAATATTTCGTTAAAATTATATTTTTTTCTATTGTTTTGATCGTTTGACCTTTTCAAAAGAAAATTATACGCAACCAACTAGTATGCAAAGGGACGGGAATAGAAGAATTGACGTCCGGCTTTCAGAATGAAATGTTTGCCTTTTATCCCAAGTTCCTGTTGCAGAGAGGTTGAAAGAAAAGATTGAGGTAAAGTATCTGAGGTAAGAGTATGTACATAATATATGTTTTATGTAGACTTGAAAATGCCATTGATGCTATTAGGGCGCAGTGGGTCTGTGAACGCGGTAGTCGTAGAATCGATTCCACGCTATATGCGGGATTGGCCGCAAAATAATAAATATTAATATGCTTGTTAATTTTTTGTGTTGCTGAGTTCTGCCACTCAACATGCAATGCCTCCAGAAA